>JAGFPH010001842.1:143804-200514 GCA_018207615.1 Philaenus spumarius
TGGGGGGGGGGAATTGCAGTGCCCATGAAAATCAGCCGAAAATTGTTACTCGGGGGTTTTCCGGGATGCCGAATTCAATTCTGGCATTAGAATTATCTGAGGGCGCTCGGGAATGGCTCTGCGGGGAAAGGTAATGAAGAAAGTGAAAATCACTAATTATGAAAATAATACTTTATTTAAATAATAAATAGTACTTTTTATTAATATTGAATTATTCATTATAAAGTTCAAAGAAGTAACGATTTTCATTGACGCTGCAATTTCCTCCCCAATCACCCCCTGGGCACCACCGCAGAGCAACCCCCGAGCGCCCCCGTGTAATTCTAATGCCAGAATTGAATTCGGCATCCCCAAAAACCCCCAAGTAACGATTTTGGAGCGATTTTTCCTAGTTTCCAGTCGTTCTCATAATATTGCAAGTAATTATGTAATTGCAAAATGTATTTATTGCACCAGAATGCATTTTTCGAAAAATGGCATAACCACACCATATAGACTTTTTTCCTGGGAGCTTTCTGAACACAATGCAAAAAACAGCATCTCGATATCTGCTGGCTCTAAAAATTTCTTTATTTCAGTCGATTTTGATCTAAATGCCCTGGACTATAAAATACTGGGTGATCATTCTAACTTGGCCACCAATTGGTATCGAAGTTACTGTAAAAGAATTACAAAACCTTTGAACAAGATACCTCATTATTCAATGTTCTGTAACCACTAATTCTTATTCGGCAGATTTAGGTAAAATAATGGAAGGAATCTTTCAGGGTTTAGATTCACTAAGTCACGCTACATTAACTGAAAAACTAACACCACTTCCTACAATCAGCAGCATCCCTCAATCCTAAAATTCAAGTTTTATATTTTATTCAAACAAACTAAGAATAAGAATATCAAATTTTCGAATTACTCAATTGGGATGATTAAAAATAGGCTATTTTTTAGTACTTTTTAAAATTATTTTTAGGCACTTAACATACTGGAGATGTTATCATGAAGAAAAACTGCTTCAACAACTTGTGCTGGAACAAAGAAAGACCTCTCAATATTTCCATCATCAGGGGTTCAATGATAAGAAACAGTTCTCCCAGACTTTTTGTAAAAGTTACTTGACTAATTTTCATTTCCCTAACTTACTGACCGTAGGAATCCTACAGCATGAAGCAGGACATATTTTAGGCAATTTTCTATATGTGTTTGTGTTTATTACTTATTTATGTAGATATTACTTATTATTTGTGATGAGGAATATGATAAGGGACCCTCTTGTCTCATTTTTTCAAAATTGAGTTTTTGTTATCTCCTTAAAGAGGGTTGATTTCTGTTCAATTTAAGACAAAAATAGTTCTATCTTAAAAATTAAGGAAGTTATGGCCGAAAGAAAATTAGTTACAGACAAAGGTAGTTTTGAGAAAAACGCAATTAAGTTTTGAATACCAATAAAACTTGTATTTATCATATTTCATGCAGATGTCTGTATTATTTATACAGCTGCTTACCACAGAGTAAGCTACAACCTTGCATAATTAAGGAATTTTTAATAATAGATATTGTCTATATGACTAGATTATTATCTATGTATATAAAAGCCAAATCCACTGACTCACTGCTAACGATTTCTCAAAAACTACTGAAAGGATTGGAACGAAATTTGGTATGTAGCTTCCTCTAGGGCCATATGTGCTCCCTAAAAAAGCTTTTAAAAAAATTAGAAATTTTAGAGGGGGTTTGGGGGGGTCAAAGTTACTAAATCACGATTTCTCCCAAACCACGGAATGGATTGGAATTTAGAGTGTAGCTTCCTCTAGAGCCCTAGGTGCTCGGTAAGAAAGGTTTTAAAAAATTTGAAATTTTAAAGGGGGTTTGGGGGTCAAAGTTACTAAATCACGATTTCTCCAAAACCACCGAACGGATTGGAATGAAATTTGGTATGCAGCTTCCTCTAGGACCCCTAGGTGCTCGGTAAGAAAGGTTTTCAAAAAATTCGAAATTGTAGAGTATTTTTGGGGGGTCAAAGTTACTAAAAATCCCCATAAGAAATACATAGTGTAATATATTTATTGATATAATATATTTTTTGTTAATATACATTTAACTTTGATTTGTCTATCCGTGCAAAGCAGGATCGGGCCAGCTAGTTAATGTAATAATACAAAAGGTTGTTTGTAGGATTTTAAGCATGTTTTTATTACATTTTTAACCAGATAAAGAAAAGGACCATGTTGTCAGGAGTGGTATCAAAATAATCAGTAGATGTTCTACTATCAGTAAAAACTACAGTTAGTTGCCTGAAACGCTAGATTACAGTAGATGCTACTTCTGAGACACTGCAAGCAATGTTAGTCATTAAGAAAAGGGGACCTCTTGTCGCACCCATGTTATTTCTCCACAACAATAAGAGGTCTCTTTTCTCAATCTGACATCAGTTGCTTCGACACCATTTTTTCGATTATTTCTTGACTAAGAACCACTTTACATATGATATTAGCTTGTAAATAAGGAGTTGGGCAACAATAATCAATAAAAAACCAAAAGTCGATATTTTTTACCCTTACTACTTATTTTGCCTCTACTGAAAATTTTACACTCTCGACAAGTGGCCCCTTTTCATTTTCCGCCTATATACAATTTTTTTTAGTTAAAAACTTTTATTGAAGATTTTTTGGTTATCAACATTATGACAGAATAGTGAAGATGTGGGAAACAACATAAAATGCAGGTAAATCGAAAGCCAGTAACTAGGTTCAAACTGTATTGGAAGTTCCAACTATCACTCAACGGACTAACACCATTTACTACTCCACCCCTCTGCTGTTTTTATTATAAGAAACCAGTAATCGAAAAATTATGACGCAAACATTTTGTAGACCTTTCCTTTGCCAAAATTTCTTTTGCTTCCCCTACCTGATGAAAAATGTATTTTAAGACCTTAAAATTTTGTTTTTAGGGAATTAAAAATGAAACACAAAATAGCTTGTTTTAGAGTTCGCATATAAAATTAAAACTCTCCTGTAAACAAAAACAGAAGGAATAAAATTTGTAAATGGAGTGCTGACAATATATTTCAAATAAAAAACAAGTTCTTGCAAATTTCAGCCTATAAGTTTCAACCTAAGCCTTTTGTTATTAAAAAAAAACCTAAACATTAAAAAAAACATTTTACCAAGGGAGAGGAAACAGTCTCTAAGATATTTTTGGCATAAAGTAGCCCTCCACGTTTTGTAAATAAGTAGTCAATTTCTTCACAAAATCACAGTCTTTGCAACAATACGATTGAACATACTTGGCAGCTATCCTGCCGACAGATGGCGTAGCCATGGTTATTTTGGGCACGCACTTTGCCATTCATAATCACGCACGTCTGAGCAATTACAAGCAATATCAATGGCTCACTGCATCTGCCAACTATTATCCCTTCCACTACTACAAAACTACATAGCGTAGGCCTACACTCAATATATTATAATCAGTTTAACTTGTCCACTTTTCTAAATTATAGCATTCTAGAAAAGCCACAAAAAAACTTCAAAACCCTAGTAGATGTTAGACGTGCAAGTTGAAAAACAACATTTTTTTAAGTTTTACAAATTTTAGCACGCCAATTTAGGTTTTTGTACGCCAAACCTAAAAAAGTGAGTTTTTCGACTTCCAAGATTGTGCAATCTGTAAACTTGTACATCATCCTTGGAAATTAATATAAATATAGATTACAATTTTTTTTTAAATATTCATTATAAAAAAAATTTAATTACTTTGTCTCTATGCCTGTTAGTAACTTGAGACCGATGCTCTAATGTTCATGCAGCTTTTTCACACAAATAAATAGCTATTATGAAAAATATGAATAGGTTTTAGGTTAACCTTGAATTATCTTTAAATTGCAACCAAACATGCACCAGTATTCACACAATATATAATTGCACTTGGAGTGCAGGAAATGGTAAACATATTAATATCTCTATACACAGTATAAGCCTCTACATGTTAATATGATAAAGTGTACTCACTCTGATGTTTATCAGCTAAAATCACAAGCGTATTAGGTATATCTCGCCGCCTGAAGAAGCACATCACTTTTGCTTCTACATTTCCATTGGGCGTCTGAAATTTAAAAAATTATTATGTATAATAATTTATTGTTAATTAGATAGTCTAACTTTTGTAATTGTCTTGTGTGGTTGCAATAAAAATACAGACCATGAAGCGACATTCCTATATAAAGGAACAAATAGCAATGCATTGCCGATTCTGACGAACTTCTATTGACATAATTCATAACAGTTAAAATATCAAGTCATGCCCTCCACTTACACCTGCAAGTTTGTTAAAAATATGGGTTGATTTTTGTATCTTTGCCTTGATGGCTTCATTTTCTAACTATAGGACAAATGTCTAAGGACGAGGAGTGGAATATCACACAGAAAAAAACCTAACATCAATAACCCGATTCAAACAACTAAAGTAACAGCTGAGGTTATGGAATTCTTTGTACTCTAGTCAAACTCTTAGTTTATTTGATAGCCTTGCACTTCAGATCGGCTTTAAAAAGACTAGTTTTACTTTTTTAAACTAATTTTAACATAATTAGTCCTAGACTAAGTACGATATATAGATGGAAAATCTAAGTTGAGCACGTTAATGGTCGAAATGAGACCAAGGGGTAAACATGAGCAATTTTTTCTGAAAAACGTAATACATGGTTATTCAAAAAGATCTACCCAATTTAATTAATTTGTATTTTACGAAGTATAAATTGGATATGAACAGTCTACATACAGAAGGAAAGAGGAAGTTTCAAAGTTTTGTTTACCACCACATTTGTGGTGATAGGGCGACCGTTATGCAGCATAAGGTTTTCTTCGTTCTCCAATTTGCAAGATAAGAGTCGGTAGTTGCACTGCAGCGGGCATTTCGTCTACGATTCAGCATTGAACCACCAACTAGGAAAAGCATAAGCCTTTGGTTTAAGCGATTTCAACAAACTGGATGTCTGTGCAAAAGGAAGCAGGACCGACTGCAAGTGTCAGACGAATAGAACACAGTTTTGTTTGTAGTCCAATTAAGTCAACCAATAGAACTAGTAGAGAACGTTCTATATGGCCAGTTTTGAGATGGTGTTTGCTGTACAAGCCCTACCGCTTACAACTGTGCAATCTCTCCTTAAGAATGAAAAAGAAAAGCATTTTTAATTTTGTGATGATTTGCTAGAAATGGTAGACTATTATGCATGTCTACCGCACATAATTTTTAGCGATAAAGCAACGTTCCATCTTAGTGGAAAAGTGAACAGACACAATATTCGCATATGGGATCTGCCAAATCTCCGGCCAACATTGCAACATAAGAGAGACTAGGCGAAAGTAAACGTGTTCTGTGTCTTATTTTATGTGTTGAATAACCCTGCATTTTATAACTCAAATAAGGCAACAGAACAAAAAATTTAAAAGATTTTAGTAGACACAACATCAAGCTTGTTCAAAATTGTTGTGATCTAATTATATTAACCAAATTCTATTGCCTGGTTCTTTTTCCGATAACTCCAATCCATAGCATAAGAGGTAGAAAAAAATAGAGGTTGAAGATTAAAGAAAAGCATAACTCCCTTAGTAGGTACGGTATCAAATCATTTCAATGTTCTTCTAAACCTTATTACCTAAAACTTTTGTATGAAACAATTTCAAATACAACCAACACTTACTGCAAGGGGTGACCAAAATGAGATCACAAAACAAACAATTCATTACCGTACTACCTTGGTAAACGCAATATCAAGCATGTTAAAAATTGTTGTACTAATCTCCTAATACCAAAATCTTCTGTCTGAAACTTTTTTTTGATAACTGCAACCCTTATCACAAGGTGTGGAAGAAAGGAGTTGAAAGATAAAATTGCAAAACTCTCTTAGTAAGCACAGTATCAAATCCTTTCAATGCTATTCTAAACTTTCTAAATATTAGGCTATCTAAAAATTTTGTACTAAAATTTTTTTGATAGAAGAACCAACGCTTACTGTAATTGAGGTCGCAGAACAAAAAATAAATTTCACAGAACAAACAATTAATTCATTACTTCTTTGGTAATGAATCATTAAAGGGGTATCTGAACATGAGTCTTGTAGGCCCCTCTTTGTGGAGCTAAAAATTCTTCCTCTAGCTTGTATTTTCATACTGCAAGCTCTATTATATATAAAAGTAAATGTACATGAATACAAGCTGGGTGGTGATAAGCACTATTATCCAACAAGGAACAGAAATTTGATTGAGTGTGATTTTGTTTGGCTAAAAAAAAACTCACTCTAGTTTTAAATACTTAGGAGTAAGGCTGTTTAATAAACTGCCTGCCAACTCTGAGGCAATTCTCACTGGGTATTTTAAGTTGGTGTTGAATAGATGGCTAAGGAAAAAGAGTTTTTACACTATTAAAGAGTTTATGGAATGTAATGTCAATTACCTTATATTTTAGTTTTGTGTGTGAACTATATCTTGTATTATTAGTCTTATGTATATTCCCTGTATCTATCTGTAATGTTGTAATTTATGTTATGCTTTTCTGACCATGTCTATTGCCACTGTGCTTGTTTAACGACAATAAATATTTCTATTCTATTGTATTCACAATATCAAGCCTGTTCAAAATTGCTGTAATCTTCTAATACTGAAATCTTATGTCTGAAACTTTTGATAAAAAAACTCTTATAACAAGGTGTGGAAGATAAAAAATTCATAACTGCCTTAGTAGGCGCAACATTCGTTCAGAATTATGAAACGTTTTAAACATAACTAAAAATTTTGTACTAAGATACAACTAACAATTACCAACAAGGGTTAACTAATATGAGATCGCAGAACAAACAATTCATTACTCCCTCAGTAGACACAATATGGTTAATTCAAAATTGTAGTATTTTATAAATTCCAAAAATCCTTTAAAACTTTTTCTATTAACTTACTCCAACTGCAATTCTTCACCCAAGGGGCCAATAAATTTGTTTAATGTTAATGTTAGCTTATGGAAGAAAACTTGGTCAAGGATTTAATTTGAAATCGACTTGCGCCTATAGGCTGAATCAAAAGTGAAAGAAATAACTACAGCAATATTAACTCGAAAGATATGTTCCCTAAAAATGCATAACTTAACAGTTAGTTGTCTTAAAGTGTGCATAAATTATAGATACCAGAAAGTGATAGAATTTACAAAACTTTAAAACAATTTTAGAATATACTTATTTTTCATCAAAACATCTCATAAATATTTAAATTGTTTAAACTACTGGATAAATTTGGGCGACATGCACAACTAAAATTATGTAGCTTAAGTAATGCACAAAAATTGCCTATTTGCCAAAAAATGCCCTCTTAAAATTTCTTACAGATGTTGTAACAAAGCCTCTACCACGTACCTGGTATATCTTTTGCCTTCTGTACTGGATTAACATTTTATAAATGATGTGCCTATTATTTATTCCCCTTGCCTTATGTATTGCCCTAGAACTTTTGTATTAGGTACCACAACAATAATTCCTCAAAATGTCATACTAATTTGACAGTAGATGACATGTTTTCTATAAAAGCTTAAAGTATGTGGATAATTTGTTTCAATAAGGAATTTACATTATTTAAAATCCCACTCATAAATTTAAGTAATTATTTGACAGTTTTCTGTACTTTATTAAAAAGAGAAATTTTTTTTTTATATATTATAATTTAACTCAAAACATCTTACCCTATTTTGAAGAAACTTTTACCGAATCATTAAACATTTCTTTTTAAGTAAGATATTTCATACGGTACTTTATGATTTTT
Organism: Philaenus spumarius; assembly: GCA_018207615.1. Taxonomy (NCBI): domain Eukaryota; kingdom Metazoa; phylum Arthropoda; class Insecta; order Hemiptera; family Aphrophoridae; genus Philaenus; species Philaenus spumarius. Next base: position 151,607 of record JAGFPH010001842.1, read on the forward strand.
CTAAATAAAGCTGAGCAGTAAAAGAAAACAAGAGAAAACCCACTGTTTACATATATGTGTCTTGTATGGCTTACTTCAGATAAATAGTTAAAGATGAAACTAAACAATAAAAGGAAGAAGTGAGCCAAAAAATCTTTAATGAAAAATTCTATGGCAGTGAATGTCTAATAAACTCCAGTTTTCTTGCAATCACAATTGTAATTGAACAAATAATTTTTAAATGGTTAAGCTCGTTTTGGTGCCTTTTATTGTTGCACATTAACTAAATCGTTAAAGATAGTTTATAACAACACGAAGAAATTATGCACTATTTTATAATTGTATTTGAGAGAGCAAAGTTACAAGTGCTGTTGGATGATCTTGGAATTAAGAAATGTTTAGACCTAAATATATTTAGCTATGAAAAGTTAAGAAATTGAACTGTAAAGTAAATGAAATAATTTTATTATAGCTAAATGCAGTACACATACTGAAAATTTTGGTTAGAAAGAGGCTTGTAGATACCATGACAAGGATATCATAGTAAGTCGGAGTTGAAATATTTATGTGTCTAAGTTTAGTTAATTTGTTTCACTTTCTCGTAAATTAAGATATCCTAGAAAAGATAAAGTTGACATGAAAAATAAAACAGTTAGCCAGTTATTACTCATATAATTTAATTGTGTTTCTATTATTATTGATTGCCCTGTTTGGCAAATAAAAATAATGGTTTTATGTCTTTTTAATACACAGAATGACCAACAGAATTACTACAGAAATCCTCTATATTCACTTAAAAAACAGGTTGAAATTTTACTAGCCCTCCAGCTTAGTTATCCAGTTCTAGTTTGTTTTATAGGCACAGAATCATTAATCAAGAGAACTTATACCCATATTAAGGAAGTTAAGATAAAAATGACGATACAATATTATTCGTTTTACTTTTTGCACATAGTACGGTACTGCTAAAAATATCTAAAATATACTTAGGGCCTACACACAAATGCAAATATTTTAAACATTGTTCCAAATTTACACTTTCTTGAAGCCAGATTGTATTTTATTTTATTACTCTTAACTATGAAACCACGGTCAATATTTCAATAATTTGTTCTACGTTGAGAATAGACCAGTGCTCTAATATAGCTTTGCGTAACTCTGACAAAAATAGATTCGAAGTTTTTTAACTATTGCCACTTTATCTTAATGGCCTAATTAATAAAATGTATAGGTTTACTAACATATTTATTCATAATAATTCAGCTACTCATAAATAACTGAATAAAAAAAATGTTGTATCCAGGAGTATTTTGAAATGGGCCAGAACAAATGTTAGACAAACATTGATTCAATAGCTTTTTATCTTTTTTTTAAACCTTTTTTAAATTTGATTGATTTTTATTTTCTATTTTTAGTTCATGTTTAAGTAAACATAACCACAATGGCCTTATTTCTACAATAGTTTGGCTGATCGGGTTGTTAGCTTATTTTTATATATGAGCCTTCAATTATTGTTTGTTTGTAACAATTTTTTCCCTTGTATTATTGTTGCCTCTTCACAATAAAATAAAGTATGTTCTGCTACTTTTAATTTATCTACATGGTCTAAACGTTAATTCTTTTTCACATTTAAAAAATGCAAAAATGTTATCGGAAAAACGTCTGTAGACCGCACCACGACCCTACCGTTTAAAAGTAGCAGTTATTATTTTTCTGAAAAGGCAACCTAGCAGTCTTGGACATCTGTTATTCTGTGTGTGTGTGTCTGGTGAAATTTTTTCTATCATTCTGTTTATAAAGTTCATTTAACGTCTCAGTTCCAGTAACCTAGGTGGTTAACGTTAACATATACCTACCTCTAGGTTTCTGTTTAGTTTATAAATATGTTAGCTTCAGTTCTTCACTTGATAACGTTGAATTATAGTCTTGAAATACCATGTATTACTTTTAATATACTCAAATTATGGAATTAATGTCTGAACAAAAATTGAAGAAACAGGAATAATCCAAAAGTAGAAACTAAGAGAATATAATGTTGAAACTTTTAAATAAGAAACTAAGATTTTTGCTAGATAAAGCATATTAGTCTGATAGTGACTTTTTAAAATAAACATTATAAATTTTAATTGTGTAGGCCTACTAGAATTCAAATGATATATTAACTTTGTTGTATTATCATTATTTATAGTAAATTATTAATTTCTTGATGTAATTTTTATATGTAGTTGTTTAATTTCTTGTGATTAAAAAGTAATATAATAATAATAATAGCTTTATTGCCGTTAAACATACTACATGCAATAGGCAATAGTCACATTGGATTAGAGAACAATACATCATTTCACACTACAAGTACTTAACTATATATCAATCAAATCACAATCCATGAATTCTTCCACCGAATAGAACACCTTTAGCTTAAGCCATTTTTTAATTATATTTTTGAATTTTTTTTCGGACAAAGTTCTTATATGTAGAGGCAGTTTATTAAATAGCATATACTGTTGGTAATAATAACTCTTATGCGTTTTAGCTAGTCTTATACTAGGAGCTATAATATCACATTTGTTTCTAGTATTGTAACCATGCCTATCATACTGGTTATTAAATTGTAATATATTTTGTTGGACATAAATCAAGTTACAATATATATATATAGGCAAGGCAAAGTCATAATTCCCAGTTTACTAAAACCGGGTTTACATGATTGTCCACATGACAACCCAATAATGAGTCTTATAGCTTTTTTTTCAATATAAAAACTCTCCCTGAAGGACCCGAATTGCCCCAGAGTCGTACCCCATACATCAGCATTGAATGGAATAGGCCATAATATGTCAGAAGAAGTACTTCGGAACTGACACACTGCTTTAATTTTCTTAGTAAATAAATAACCCTAGATAGTCTTATGCAAAGATTTGCAACCTGAGATTCCCAGGTAAGCTTACTGTCCAAATGCATACCCAATAACTTAACAGTATTAAATGATTCCTTTTCCAATATAGAGTGACTAAGCGAGAAGATTATATGTTCGGTCTTGTCTTCATTAATTTTAAGCTTATTTGCCAAAAACCAAGTCACTGCATGTTCCATAGAGTTAACAAGTTCAGCACTAGCAGTTATAGGATCCTTATGTGAACTAAGCAGAGTCGCGTCATCCGCATATAAAACCGAAAAGGATGGAATATTACTATGAAAATCATTTATAAAAATCAAAAATAAGAAAGGCCCCAAGACAGAACCTTGAGGAACTCCTGCTATAACATCCATGCGCATAGAAGTGCAGTTATTGACCGTTACTATTTGTTTTCTGTCCGTAAGATATGATTTTAACAGATTATATTCTCTACCACCTAAACCATAATACTCAAGCTTATCACAGAGTATATCATGTGAAATACAGTCAAAAGCCTTAGATAAATCGATAAGATTTGCATATGTAGAGAGTCTATTTTCAAAGCCATTCAAAATATTATTTACAATTGTTTCAACGGCCATAGCAGTAGAGTGACCAGGCCTAAAACCATACTGGTGATTATATAGCAACTCATTACTAGTAAAGTAATTATAAAGTTGACTAGTCATACAGGATTCAATTATCTTGCCCACAATAGGCACTACTGCAATAGGCCTGTAAGCTTTATAAAGAGATTTTTTTTACTTTTTAACGGCTTTTAGATGCAATATCGTATCGCACAGAAACATTGTGGGACAGCAAACCTTTGGAAGTAGAAATTGCCCCCTTTAAAATATTAACACCGTGTGATTTTTCTTTAAGTGAATAGCATCGATGGGATATCATCGCCAGTAAAACAACTGTTTACTATTCGAATAACACAAACAACTCTGGTTTTCAGCCAGCTTTGTAGCTAAGAGTTAGCAAAGCTGAATTCAAGCTTGAGGTCCCTGGTTCAAAACTTCCGATAGAGTGCAGGAATTTGTTCTTTAAATGTATATTTAAACTGAATAAAGCAAATAAACAAGGCCATTGAACAGTTTATCGTTGTTAGAGCAATGAAATACAGTAGTCACAGGTCTGTTCTATGCTAAGTAGGCCTAAAAGCATGCATCTCCCAGTCAGCAATTCCTGATTTGTTCCATCAGTTTCTTGTTATGTCAGAGCAATCATTTATACTAATATTATAAATAGGTAAAATTTGTTTGTTTGTAGGGAGTAATCTCTGGAACTACTGAACGATTGAAAACAGTTTTTACTAATAAAAATCTACACACTATCCCTGAGTAACATAGGCAAAAATTCATTTTGATTTAGGGTTTTAAACAACTCATAGAACAATAAATATTATTTGCTTTACTTTCATTAAAGTTAGAGAGCTAAAATTTTGTATAATTATTTCTTACAAGATACATACAAAAAGTAAATCAGATTTGTTTATGTGCTGCTAAGGGGTGAAAATGTGATATCAACCGGCCTATAACAATAAAAATGTATTGTTATACTTTCCTTAAAGCTAGAGAGCTGAAACTTTGTACATTCATTTCTTTCAAGATACATAGAAAAAGTAGGGTATTGCATTTTGTAGCGAGCTGCTAAGGGATGAGAATGTGATAACCATACCTAAACCAATAAATATAGATTCTGCAAACTTCCCGAACAAATCGAGAGAGCTGAAGTTTGGAACTTATTAATTTTAAATGTTATATATAGGAAAGAAATACAAATTTGCAATTTAAAAATTTGCGTCAAATGGGTAAACTGGGGGTAAAAGTCCCTTTACAATAAAAATAAATTAATTGTTACTTCCCATGAAGCTAAAGACATGATGATTGGCACCTTTGTTTCATAAATAATAAATAGGAACAGGAATACACTGGCATTTCGATTACTTGCATCTAAGGGATGAAAACTGAAAAAATGCCCATAAAACAATAGATATTATTTTTTGTACGATTCTTTAAACTAAAAGGTATTAAATGGTACTAAGAAAAAATAAACGAAACGCTTTTTTGTAACCTATGACTAGGTTACTTGCACTAAACATGAGGTTACTACATACTCTTACATATTCAAAATAATTTCTAACAATATCTAAAGAGCTAGATAGCTGAAATGTTGTACATATTCTTAAGTTACAGTAAAATGAACGGTACCAGAAACTGGCACATACTTTCTCACAAACATATTTAAATTATTAAACAGATTCACTGTGACTTCATAATAGTATTAAAGTAGGAGAGTAATAAATATTATTATTATTAGCTAGAGAGAATTTTAAATAATTTTTAAAAACAACCCCCTTTCTTCCAAAAAAATCCTAAAAATCAGTTGTTATTATTATTATTAACTAAACGAGAATTTTTACAAGATGCGGTTTTTTGCATATGGTAGGGTACATAACATAAGAGCTACAAATAAGCCAAATTTTATCAAAATCGTTAGAGCCGTTTTTTTATTTAAAAAAATAAATGATTTTTTGGGGGTTTATTGGTCAAAAAGGGGGTTGTTTTTCAAAAACCTTTTTCGTGCATCTATACAGGCTTAATTGACATGTTTGATGCAAATTTGTTCGAAATCGATCGAATAGTTTTCTCTCTAGCTTTGTATGCATACATACAGACATTTTGTAAAAACCACTTTTTTGGACTCAGGGGGTCCCAAAACGGATATTTCCACAAAAACCTCAAACATAGATTTTTTTTGGCGATCACTGTATTTTCTTTATACTATATATAGTATAGTGAGAAAGTAAAAAGAAAAACAATTTGAATACTTACATCTAAGAGTAAAATGGAGCAATTACACCAATAGGTACTCGAGAGAGAATGTACACAGAGATGTACAATTTCTAACTTAGGTGGACTGGATGCGCTTCAAAACATTTATAAATTTAGACAAAACTCACTATGCGGCGGATTTTTTTGGTAGGAAACTCATGTTTCGGATTTTAAAATAATTATTGTACCCGATATACATTTCATTAACTTTTTATTTACTTTCTCCCCCTATACCATAGTAGCCTATATGGAGAAAGTATTAAAATTGTATTCGTCAAAATTTTTGAGTTTGATTTTTTTGTGGAAATATCCGTTTTGGGTCCCCCTGAACCTAAAAAAGTGGTTTTCGGAGTGATGTCTGTGTGTGTGTGTGTGTGTGTGTGTGTGTGGATGTTATCAGACCTAGAGCCTAAACCAGTCGTCCGATTTTGATGAAATTTGGTATGGAGGTACTAATCCACGGTATCTCCAGGCGTTTTTTTCATTTTTGTGAATTTTTATTTTTAAGGGTAATTTTTCCATAAAACCCTTAAAATAACAGAAAAATCAACTTTTCTCAAAAACGGCTCTAACGATTTTGATTAAAATTTTATAGTTTATTAGGGACCTAAAGTACTATAAACTATAAAATTTTAATCAAAATCGTTCTAGCCGTTTTTGAGAAAAGTTTGGTTTTCCGTTATTTTATGGATTTTTATGGGAAAATTACTCTCAAATAATGAGGGAGAAAGTATGTGTCAGTTTCCTGATACCGTTTATTATTTTTTGTAGGCAAAGCCACGGGTATGTATGGATTGTTGCTAATTTTATATAATATAGGCTAATAGTTTTTCGTTTTCTTTAGTGTAAACAATATTTAAGAGCTATAACATTTCTTGTGTTTTTATTTGACAGTGAGGAAACGTAATGAACCCGACTTTGATCAGTTATTGAATTTATGAATATAACATTGTTTAACAATGTGCGTTTCACTTTACATAAAATCAGAATATTTTATCTTGTTGTTATTCAATTTTTGTTTCGTACTATTATATATAAGTTTATATTTTATGACAAAAATATTCTTTAAATATACAAATTTTTAAAACAGTGGCAAGTAAATTGTTGCCTAGAATAAAAATTCTTAACGTTTAAAAATTATTAATAAATACATAAAGAAATTCTATATCTTTAGAACCCAAAATGAAAAAGAACATTGGTAATATGAAACTTTGATTTTTTATTCTAAATGAGCCAGCTTATAATTTAGGCTAGCATGATAAAGGTGAAAATACTATTGCTAAAAAGTTAACTTATTATACTGTCCTCAAATAATATTATTACATAAATAGATATGCAGCCTACTAAGACAATATAAGTTTAATCTACGGAACTAATTAAGGATTTTCTATGGTGATTTTAAAATGATTTAGATAAAACTAGCGGAGATTTTTTACTTACTTTGTTGAGCTCTTCTATTCTTCTTATCTGATAAGGTGAAGTTGAAGAGGTCTCAAAGTACACATAATCTGTAACAAAAATAAACTTATCATTTCCTGAAACCAACTACTGTATTTCGTAACATAACTGACCCAGTGTACCTACATAGCAAAATTTGAAATAAAAAACAATACCGGTATAAAAATAATTACTAAAACTATAGAAACTTAACAATCTGTAATTTTCTTACGCACAAGACAAGTGATGTAGGGGTATTATATGCTTGATATTTTTTAGACTAGCCACAGAGTAAAAATTAGATAATCATCAAAATAAACTGTGATTGGCAGCAGTCGGAGACCGCTAATTATTTCCAAATAAAACAGTAGGCCTATATTAGTAATAAGATTATTAGATGAAAGTTAGTGATCGCCTAACAGGCATTAATTTTAATTGTTATCTCATAGCTACGCTATGAATAATCTGAAATATATTTAGGTAATTTTTAGTTTTAACTATTAGACCTAGTTTAAATCGATCACTTTAGTTAGCTTTTTATAGATCCGGTTTTTTTATTTTGTCCAGAAACCGTTATATTTGATTTTTCGTAACATTAAGTACCTTACCAGATTCAGATGACTACAGAAAAATTTAACAATACCTCATTTGGCCAAATTAGTGGCTAATTTTAGGCATTATGGAGTAAAATCAGGACAAAAGTTCAATAGTTTACTTTTTGTAAACACATCTAAATTAGTCTCGTCCAGACCTTACATTGATATCAATCTGGTGTTTCTATATATCACAACTTTGTGACATGACCTAAGCCAGGGGTCTCCAAACTACGGCCCGCGAAAGGATTTGGTCCGGCCCGCAGACACCAATAAAAAAAAAGGTTTTGTTTTAGATATTGAGAGTGTGCAATTCTGTTAAAAGTGCAGGAGGGGGAAAACCAATGGTGTTACACTGCATTGTTCACCAACAAGCACTATGTGGGAAAACCCTTGACGTAGGGTATCAGAAATAATGGAAGTAGTGGTAAAAACTGTAAATTACATCAGATCACATTCTCTTAAACATAGACAGTTTAAGAATTTTTTGTCAGAAATAGAAAGCCAGTACACAGACATCCCACAAGATTGTGAGGTGCGTTGGCTAAGCAGAGGAAAGGTGCTTATGAGGTTTTTTGAGCTACGCCAAGAAATTGAAATTTTTATGATTGATCCTCAGGGCAAGCCAGTAGAAGAGCTTCCGAGTGATCAGTGGCTATGGAAACTTGCATTTCTTGTTGATATTAACACACATTTTAATATTTTAAATTTGAAACTTCAAGGCAAGAGTTCGTTTGTAAATGATTTGTTTCAACACGTGAAATCTTTCAGATTGAAACTAGTACTTTTTGAAAAACATGTAGGAAAACAGTTTTGGACCATTCTGAAACTTGCAAAAAAATTTGTTAGTGAAACAATTGTGCCGTGTCCATCTCAATATGCAGCACAAATTATTTCAAAACTACATGAGGAGTTTGAAACTCGCTTTTCAGACTTTGATGAAGCAACATCAGAAAAGATCAACCTATTCCAAAATCTATTTAAATATAAAGTTGAAGATGCTCCTACAGAATTTTAGCACGAGTTGATTGATCTTATGTCAAATGAAAACTTAAAAGAATACTTCTCCGAGTGTTACAAAAATGAAGATCTTCGTCCTTTTTACAGATATGTAACTAAGTAACTAAGTTGTAATAATTCTTTTTTTTTTAATACCTAAATTTAATTTAGGTTTTTATTCCAGGTCGTTAAGTGATGAGTTCAAAGCAATGAAGAGTTTTGCGAGAGAAATGATAAATATATTTGGTTCCACATATATTTGTGAGCAAACCTTTTTGAAGATGACACATGTGAAATCAAAATACAGGTCAATGTTGTCCGATGAGCACTTAAAAGCTATGCTCACTATTGGAACTACAAATTTCAATCCAAAATGGACAGACATTGTGAATAAAAAACAGCTGCACACATCTCACTAAAAATAAAGACAGGATTTTCTTTTCAAAAATGTTTGTGTAACATATTTTAAGTTTAAATAAATAAGTATGATTCTCCTGAGTGTTTTGTTTTTTAACGTTTGTATTTAAAATGCTTATTACTTTTTATTTAACTTTAACCAATAAAAATTAATTATGTTGGTATAAAAGAAGAGTTAAAATCATATATAAGTTAGACTCAGAAACACTTAAAACTTATGTTTAAAAATTAATTTATTTGAAAAAATAGACTGGAAATGCATAAAAAATACTGTTTCTAAGTGTCAAATTTTCCACCCTGGTGGAAAAGTCGCCCAGACCCTGTTGGCCCGCCATACCACATCGAAATTTCAATACGGCCCTTGGGTAAAATAGTTTGGAGACCCCTGACCTAAGCTACCTTATGAAGCCATGTTACACTTGCAATAGAAACAGTGTTTATGTTACGCTGCAAATTCAAATTAACATTTGTACACATTTTTGGAACATTTAAGTTGCAAACAACAACTATTCTAAAATTTTCAGGTTTGCTGGAAAGATGCCGCACACAAAATACAGAGGAGCATTTCTGTTAATTAAGAAAATAAGAAGCTTGTAGCAGCACCACTTTCCTTTCTCAATTTTATCGGTGCTAGCTCTAAATTTAACTCTTTTTTCTTTCTGATAAACTATAATACTAAATTTTCATTTTCTTTTCAACCACCTCATAGGTTTGGCGATTTCGGCCCAGGCGTCAAGGTTTCTGTATTGTTCAAAAGAGGGGCTCTCTTAGCTCACTTTTTTCAAGATACAAATCTATTTATAACGTTTTTTATTCCACTCCATTATCGACTCCCAACAAAACCATGACAATAAATGAAAATGTGCACAGTTCAATGACAACTGGCCATCACACTGTAGACGAATTTGACAGTTTGCCAAACAAAAGAATTTTACTGTTCCCAAACAGTGTCTTTAAACATTTTAGGTATGGCAATTTTTTCAGTTTGAGAAATAATGTTCCTAAAAATGTTTTGTTGCAAGTGCAAATGCTGCTTAATACACTTGAAAACTAAACAAATCTTACGTTACCTTATTTGTTAAAATTCATAGACTTATAAACAAAATACCCTTCTTTGCATACACCAGGTAAAAAGACTACATTATTATTATTAAGGGGGGGAGATACACTTTTTGGGTAAAAAAATCGTAAAATTTTGTATTGCATAAATTTATTCCTTGGTTTATGTTGATTAAAAATAAAGGGCTAATTATTAGAGAAATATGCTTTATATTTTATTGATAAAAAGTAATGATAGATAGCATAAGCTAAACATTATTAATAAGCTAAACAGAATATTGGACAAGGATAAAAATAAATGTCAATTATTGGAGGTGGTAACTCTCTCAAAGCACATCCCTATAAAATGTCATCTTACAGTTGATAAAAAAGAAAACACAAGAAAACACACAGGCAGATGGGGAGAAACTAAAAAGGATTCCTAAAGGCTGCGTAACTACAAATACTGACATCATTTGAATAGAAGTTAATCATGCTATTACATGTGACCTATGAAATTGTGTTCAGAAATCATGGTTTTGGCAATAAGGCTATTGCCAAAGTTTTTATTTCTGAATTAAATAAGCCTACTTAAATTTGAATAAGTGGGTTTTGATACAAATAAAATATAAAAGTAATTCATTTTTTAAAGCCTTGTATTTCAAGCTCCTTTGCTCTCAAGTTATTTTTTATGTAAAGGACAATTAATTATATTTATTTTTAAGTGGGAGTAAATTTTAATTTTAGCAACTACACTACCTACTTAATTTTTATTATTTTTCCTTGTTTGTTTTTTAAACGTGCTTGTTCAGTTGTGTTAAGATTGACAACCAATGTCACGAGGAAAATGATTACGCATAATTTAATTGTGAAATAAAGAAGGCGTAGGCTGTAATAAGACCAATGCACTAAAATAACAAATTATATTTCTGTTTTCTAGCACTATCATTAAATAATTTTGTTTGATTAAAACAAATTGTAATATTGATCTACTGAGCGGTGAGTGATTAAGAACATTGTGCCTGTAGAACACAACAATTTATTAATTGTAGAAATACTAAATAGGCTACTGAAGAAAAGAAATCACACTTTAAATTCAGTAGATTAACTTCAGTAAAAAATATTGAGTGCTTATTACTCTATCCTTTGATATATTCTAAATATAAGTAGGACAGGTAACTCAAATCGTCTAGCAGAGCTAAAAGATGGCCCTACAAACGTGCCCTTTCTCTTGTAAAATTGTGGAGATAATCAAATCACATTCAAAATCAAATTAACTACCGGTATGCACCATGTGCATAAACAGAAGGGTTATGGCAGTTTTTCCTCTGGGCTGGTTGTGTTGAGTTAATTTAGTTGAATAAATTACATGCGACACAATAATTGTTTTTAAATTTACTTGTTTTCTGTAGTTTAGTAGTATTTACATACTAGCCTTGATATTTTAAAAATAACGCTGATACTCGTCATACAAACAGGAAAACTATCGAAATTTTTAAAATATATGATTTGATGCTCAAGTGGAAATATCTAACAAAGTCCGATCTAACAAATATCTAATGGCCGATCGAGAATTTGTGTCTAAAACTCAGTTCCATCTAATTTATAATCTAACATATAATGTGTCTAGACAGTTGTTCCATCTAATTTTATGCCTATTCAAAAACCCAGATGTCTTACACATAGGCGTAACCAGGGGGGGGGGGTTATAACCCCCCCATTGTAAAAAATATTTCGCACTTTGTTTACATTAAAATATATAGGCCTACGCTCTTAAGAGTAACTTGTTTTCAACAACTATGCAAATGTCAAGGTAAAATAAATTATCAATATAATATTGCTAACATTATCTTTGGTCAAATTGGGCACTGGCACTTTATTTTATATAGATGCAGTGTAGTATTTCAAAGTATAGTGTTCTAGAGGCAGCACACGGAGTTTTGTCCGCCACGGATTATTTGCCGTCACCGTCATTTCAACAGTGGCACAAAGGAGAATATTAGAGCATACACATTGGTCGGAAAAATAAACGATCGGATTATTTACCGCTGACGGGAGCTGTGCAGCCGCTAGCTGCCAACACTACAATCGACGGATTTTCTACCGTCTCCGCCGAAACAGTGACGAACATGACCAAATGCACGCCAATTTTCCTTATTTTAGTATTTTTTTTTTAGAACTCTATCCTTCAGCCGCTTGTAAAAACCGACTTTCTTAAATAATTGAAAAATGTTTCTTCTAGTTCCTCAAATCAGGAAACACAGTGTAGAATACTACAAAAGCTTTTCTTCTTTTATTTATTGATTGGATGAACCCAAATATGTATATATTTTTGCTTCCTTTTCAATCGGCGATAGAATAACAATAAAGCGATAGTTGCTCTCTGTTCATATCAATAAAACATTAAAAATAAAAATATTACATAACACACTTCATGATTGATGAACTAGACACTTCAGTTTAATGAATCCCAAAAAGAATTTTAGACGGCGCGGCGTCAGATATTTTACCGCTTGCACACTTTAAATTTTATGACAATCCGCAGCCGACAAAAAAAAAACTCTGCGTGTGTTCCAGGCCTATGGGGTTAGGGGAAGCGCATGGAAAGATTTGGCGGGGATGAGTCATGGTTGCTATTCTAAAATGGGCCTGAATCACAATTATTAGAAGTCGAAAAGTATACATACCTATATCATTTTAAAGTACTTTTTGGAAGCCTAAAACATGTTATTTTGCATCTTAATTTTAAAATTGTTTATGCACCCCCCCCCCCCCCCGGTTGTTGTAACCCCCTCCATACGCTCGTCCTGGTTACGCCTATGGTCTTACAGCTTTCTGTAATAAATGATGATTGCCACAATTTAAAACTTTTCTATACACAAGGAATTCTTTTCTTTTTTTTTCTTTTTTCTTTAAAGGCATCACGATACATTTACTTTAAAAAAATACAGTAATATTTTTATTCTATATGAAGGCCACCTTGCTGCCAAATTTGAGATGAGATGGTAAAGTTAAATCACTGTGTGTTGATTTGACATGGAATGTTGCAACTACAGTACATGGTACTGTTGAAGGGAGCTTACAGACTGAGCATCTAATATGTTGATAAATTATCAAGTGTCAATAATGCTGTTCCTTTACCACAACTAAGGTACAAAAAGCACACACAAGTAACAATAATTATTAACACAGGTTTGTTGAATGCAATTAAATTCATTATCATAGCAACAAACTTAGCAAATTTAGAATTAGGTAGCCTAATTATTTTTGCATAAATTTACTTCACGGCCCTCAGCTGATATGTTTGCAGACAATGACCTTTTTTTAAAGCAATAAAGTAGTTCTGCCACATTCTACTATTGAATTTTGAATGCAGGTAAATATACTGTGACTATAGACTATAAGTTAATAACTCCAGGCGATTTTTTTTTTAATACTTGCATTTCTATTATGCGAAACAACTTAACTTATGTTACTAACTTATGTATATGAGTTAGAACTTAGGCTTTTTTTTATTTTCATCGATTCAACAAATACATTATAGCCTAGTCAACGAATGCCCAAAAGGGGGGTCTAGAAGGAAAGTCAATAAGCGGAAAGACCAACTATGGTACATTGTTTGGGACACCTAGTAGTATAACATACTAAAAGTTCTTGACCCTAGGGGTGGCGGAAGAGGGGGGGAGGGGGTTAAAGATACCATTTTTTTATTTTTTGCCTATATCTCACTAGGGGTTGGTTATACAAAAAATATATACGTATACAAAATTAAAGCTGACAAAATTCTCTACATTTTATATACCTATAGTATTTTTGCTATCTGTAACCGTTAATAAGCTATACGCTCTCGAAAATCGGTACTTTTCGATAAAAAGTGTTTCTTCGCATTGGAATACTTTATTATTTGTTCCCCACGCGGTCTACCCTCGTGAGCTCTCTTCAGTTCTTATCTCGTTCGTAGAAAGTCAAATTATTGTGTATTTCGCCTCAGTATATTATTTTCTTTTATTATTACTATTATGTCGCTATGTCGACGGAAAAATGTTTTGTTTCTCGTTTTAGTTGAGTTAGTTTATATAACGTCATACGTCCGTAGGAAGTCGAATTATTGTGTTTTTCGCCTTTATATTTTATTATTATTATATCCGGTATATTTTATTAGTATTACATGCGGTATATTTCATTGTTATTATTATTACACAGCAATGTCGACGCAAACGTATTTTGTTTGTGACGAGAACTTGTACAAAAATGGTGGGAATGTGTCCTGTGTTAGTGCAAAAGTAATAGCTTCACTGATAAATGCCATTTTAGAAAGAAATGACAGAAAAAGCTCCAACCTTGTAGGTTTGACATCCCTCAAAGTTCATTCCACATGCAGAAAACATTATACGTGAGCCGATACTGAAATTGAAGGATTAAAATTATATCATTCGTAACGTACTGTGCCGTAAAAATGTGCACAAAACGTAAATTATGTGAGTATGTTGCCGTTAAGGCAGGTAAAATAAATTAAACATACACACAACAAAGTAAGGTTAGAGTGATGAACCAACATTTTATTTTTATTGAATATATATATATATATATATATATATATATATAGTAGAACAAACCATTGAGGCCTTCCGGCAACTGCAGCGTATTGGGTTCAAAATGTCATCTGGGGCTATTATATCTTGGGTTCTAATAGGGATGAGGTAGTTAAGAATTCCATCGCGTTATTTATGCTCCCACCCCCATTCCTCTGGCCGTAGATAGTGTTGTTACCTTTGTATCTGAAAGTAGCACCGATGACTATGATGTTTGGCTGATCCCTCGGATGGTGGGAGGGAGATATCGGGCTGCACATTCGCCACAGACTTGACGATTGTGTCGTAGCAATATTTGTTGAGTGATTTTTCTTTCTTCGGGGCACCGTACCACCGGAGGAAACAATTATTGCACTGCTCTGGAATCTGCTTATGAGTGTCTGAAAGATTGTTAAAGACTTCAGAAGCATATGCTACATGTGCATCCTTCTTGAAAAGTTTGCCCTTGAGGAAGGCTGCTGTTGTAGTATCACATCCTGTGAAAGAATGGATGAGCATAATGCCTTGAGCTCCTATAACTCAGCGGAGGAAATACAGACTGGTTGGCACCTTTCCTCGGCTCGGTTTCATAATTATGATGTATTGGTCTTTGGGGATTAGCACAATCAGAAGGACTATGAGGTCTGTGTCTTCTCCAATGATAACGACTTGTGAATCTATTGACTTATCAATGGCTGTTTCAAAACAGGGGCCTGTTTCATCACATATGCTGCAATTCTTTCGGCTCACGTATAATGTTTTCTGCATGTGGAATGAACTTTGAGGGTGTGAAACCTACAAGGTTGGAGCTTTTTCCGTCATTTCTTTGTAAGGCCCGGTACACACTTGCTGCAAATGGACGCGGGACGCTGCGTCCATTTAAATTTGCGTCCACCTATGCTTATCTGCGTCCTATCTGCGTCCCATCTGCGTCCCATCTGCGTCCTATCGGCGTCCCACGTTTGTAAGCCACATCAACTCTTTCATTTGCCACCAACCGAGATGGTTGTTGCTATTAGAAATGAATATGCAAATTACTTTGAGAGTGAAGCTGGTCGAGTGCCTTGGCAAGACAATTTTATATAAATAAAATTAATAGATTTACATTATACAATAATTCAATAATTTATATTAAATAGTTGTTTATTTCTTTTCGCTTCTTGAGAGATAGAGCCATGGTAATCGGTTGCTGAGAAAAAACGTCATTATGTTTTATTTAAAGACAAGACGAAGTAAGACAGAAACTCATTTTTAATAATTGTAATTCAATATTTAAATCTATTATAAGCATTCAATTAAAAAGTAAAAGACCTAAACGTTTTGTTTTTCAATGTAATTGTTATTATAATAAATGTTGTAAAATACTGTACTTACTAATTGCATTTTTTTGTTGATCACTTTTTCCTCGAAAGATATCAAAAAAGGTTTCGCCAATGCTCTCCCACGCCGACTGTTTTTTCAATCTATCCCTATACTCTTCACTACTAACATCCCAAATAACTGGATGAATCTTTACCTGATCAATAAAAAGTTCTATGTCAATATTTTCGTCAGACATAGTATGGACGCAGATGGGTATCGGGTGTAGGGAAAAGTGACGCGCGTCCCAAAGAAACCTGCGTCCATCTCGATGGCTATCGGAATGGACGCTAGTTTTAGATAGGTATCGGCGTCCCGTGTGTAACGCACCATTAGTTCCTATGTACTTCTTCCTATCCGATTAAAAAGGGACGCAGCGTCCAGCGTCCATTTGCAGCAAGTGTGTAACGGGCCTAAAGTGGCACTTATCAGTGAAGCTATTGCTTTTGCACTCATACAGGACACTTTCCCACCACTTTCGTACAAGTTCTCGTCACAAACAAAATACGTTTGAGTCGACATTGCGACATAATAATAATGACAATAAAATATACCGCATATAATACTAATAAAATATACCGGATATAATAATAATAAAATGTAAAGGCGAAAAACGCAATAATTCGACTTCCTACGGACGTATGATGTTATATAAACTAACTCAACTAAAGCGAGAAACAAAACATTTTTCCGTCGACATAGCGACATAATAGTAATAATAAAATTAAATAATATACTGAGGCGAAATTCACAA
The DNA here is from genome assembly GCA_018207615.1 of Philaenus spumarius. Taxonomy (NCBI): domain Eukaryota; kingdom Metazoa; phylum Arthropoda; class Insecta; order Hemiptera; family Aphrophoridae; genus Philaenus; species Philaenus spumarius. The sequence continues at coordinate 168,490 of JAGFPH010001842.1, forward strand.
TAATTTGACTTTTTACGAACGAGATAAGAACTGGAGAGAGCTCACGAGGGTAGACCGCGTGGAGAACAAATAATAAAGTATTCCAATGCGAAAAAACGCTTTTTTCAAAATTACCGAGCGTATATCTCATTAACGGTTACAGATTTCAAAAATACTATAGGTATATAAAATGTAGAGAATTTTGTCAGCTTTAATTTTGTATATGTATATATTTTTTTGTATAACCAACCTCTACTGAGATATAGGCAAAAAATCAAAAAATGGTACCTTTAACAACCCTCCCTGCCCTCTTCCGCCACCCCTAGGGTCAAGGACTTTTAGTATGTTACACTACTAGGTACCCCAAACAATGTACCATAGTTGGTCTTTCCGCTTATTGACTTTCCTTCTAGAATCATTCGTTGACTGGGCTATTAGGCCTACTTAGACTCTTCTTAAAATACAATATGTACCGGTATACCAAATATCCGTTGTTTGATTGAACATTCATGCACACCAAATATCCGCAGTTTTAAAAGTTAAGTACAGTGGTAAACATTAAGAATTTATGTATTACAGAATTTTATGAAGTGAAAATTGTGTTTTTGTTTTGATATAGGCCTACATGTATTTTATTAAGTGATATTAAGTTGTAGGAATAGCGAGTCCGGCAATCATCTTTATATACCTTCATAAGTGCAATCTGATGTCATTGAAAACATAAATCTAATATTTTTTGAGTTAAATAAAGTTGTGAATTGAGTTTAAGTCTAAAGTGTTTTATTTTCTGTTTATAATTATTAATTACATTAAATTTTGTACAGTATATTTTGTTTTCATTTATTTAAGACGTTTAGAAATAGATTTGAACATTACAATTACGTTTTAGAGCAATATCTTGCGTGATGCTTGGCACCTCAGCAGCAATATGGCGTAGGGTCGTAATGTAAATTTCCGCCTTATTCTTCACAACAAACTGCTTTATTAGTTTAGATTAACAAAATAAAAGCCAACGAAATAGGCTTACTGCATTATAATTCAGACATCTGTTGTTATATATTATAGGTAAAATATCCGATTTCGACAAAAAGCTTAACACAATTTTAGAGGTTTATACTATACTGATTAACATACATATCTTGAAAGCATTTAAACTTATTACCATAACAACCAACTTAGTAAATTTAGAATCGGTTAACTTTGTTTAACAACCAACAGCTTTTTTTAGATTAGGTTAGTATTTTCTCTTTTACATAAGAAAATACTGTCAATGATGCAAAAACTCTAGCCCTACTGCGCATGCTTCAGGATCTAGTTCAACACCCCCCCCCCCCACCATCCAAGGGCCTCTGCCCTAATCAATCTTCATATGAGTGAAAATATCAAAGTATACAATATGTTTGAATTTGCTATGCCACCAGCCGCTCCGAGGGTTGGTGAGCAATGCGAGCAGGTGGTGGAGCTCTCTAGTTCTTTATATGATACATTAGTGCATTTAATAAAATTCTGATGTAGGCTACATTTGGGTAATCAAGTTACCATCCATCGTAGGGTGCTAACTTAAAACTAACACATAAATGGTTCAATCTAGACTATGTCATCTACTCCCACTTTCCACTTCTCAGATATATGGTCTCTCGGTGTTAGGCACCAATGAGGAGTAGGCAACATAGTTTATTTTAGACTACACAATTCATGTATTAGTTTTAGGTTAGCACCATCCGATGATGGTAAGTAGGTTACCGTAATGTAGGCTACATCAAGGTTGTATTAAATGTATTAGCATCATCTAAAGAATTATTTTTGAGTAATTGTATTGTATGTGTGATGTTTGTATTTAATTTGTGATAAGGGAACAGTGTTACCGGTATTGTTAATGTTCCTATATAGTGCTCATCGAACGTCGAAGAAATAGAGATAGGAATTACGGTAACACTGTTAAATGCATTGCGGGAAAGTAACTACCTGACCGTTTTGCCTGACATATTATTTTGAAATGTAACGTTGCAGATGTGATTACTTAATGTTTAAATAATATCGTCTGCAACGTAATGTTGACTATTCCAAATTAATGCTAAATGTATTAAAACAAAAATATTGAATGATTAATACCACGATTAGGTCTACCTATTGGCGGCAAAACATAAAGATCCACATAAATTTAGAATTGATAAATAACTTGATGAAATATAAGTAGGCTACACCTCGTATTTCAATTTTATTGTGTAAATTCGAAAATTATTAATGTTTAAAGTTAACGGATAACAACAAAGTCTATATACTTTAACTTTTCAATACTGATTAATTTTAATTATACAGTATCAGTTCAGTTTTGTAAGTATGAAATTAATTTGTCTAAAAATAAAATCTAATGGGCTAGTAATAGTTTCAAGTCTATGTAATCTACAGAGCAAGATATGCAACACCAAACTGGAATGTTCCACAGACCACCTTCACTCCAATGCAATATCGCTTGACGTTACAAACGTAATAGGGTGTTCTACGGGATTTATTTTAACTTAGTAATAATCTCCAACCCATTAATAGTATTATTTATAGTTTTAAGTTAAATAATGCCCACCTCTACTATAAAACAATGATCAAATGTTAAATAAATAAGTGTACTGGTACAGTAGTCTAACAGCATCTTACATCAATTTACCTCTCTTATGTTAGGATATTAATATGCTACTGGATTACTAAGTTCTGATTATCAATTAATCCAAACCAAGCACTGATTGGGTTTTCCTCATAAGACCGCATAGTTAACACAAAAGAGGTTAAATTCTGCAGAACAATGCAAAATATTATATTTTACTACAAAATAGCCCTACCTTTTTAAATAGCAGAAATTGTACTTCTTAGAAATCACAACTTAGCTTTAACTAGTTCATAGAGCAATCGGAAAAGGTAGGCCTAAACTCTGCACACGTACTTCTGATTAAAGCCATTTAAACCAACTGAAATACTTCTAAAGGTATTAAAATCATCTTGTCAATTTAACAAATTAATTTGTTTCAATTACTACTGAATGGATATGATAATTATTATTAACCTTTCACCCTTCCTGAAAGCGAGGTGTCCCGCATTAGAACAATTCCACATGAACAAATCCATGTAATAAAACTAATGACCAAGAGTCTATTTTTCAGTTGTCTAGACTATATATAAAATGAATAAGTTAAAATTTCCTTGCTTTCTAGAATTACCAATGAGTAAATCATTCTCTACGTGTAGCACCCGCTTGTGATATAAAATACTCCAAAGAAGATGTTAAAATCCTATTTTTTCTAAAAAATTTAGACTATGATTTTACAAATTTCAGCTTATTTTGTTTACTTAAAATTTACTACTTAAAAACAACCATGCTTTTGTATTATTTATTTTTGTTTTAGAAAAAAGTGTGTTAGGTATTGTTAAACTTGTTACTTATACAAACCTGCAATTTTGCCTGCAGATAAGAATAATGAATTATATTTTAGAGTAGCCTAAATATTCATTGAGTATTACCCTTAAACGTAATTCGAAAAATGACCTCAAATCCGAGTTCCCAGACCTTGCACAGTGAGTTACATCTTAATCTATCGACATTTTCTCATTTAGTCCTATTTAGTTTTTATCCACCAAAGTTCAAAATTTCAGATCTCTGCGCACTCTAGGGTTGGAATGCATACAAACACTTCTTTTTATTATTATAGATTAGTCTACTTTCTTTAACTTAATAATATGTAGGTACTGTTGGGATATTACATTTTAAAATTGTTTAAATATTAAAAAAATAATTCAAATGTTTTAAAACATGTAGAGAGGCCTAAGCACAAGTATTACGGTAAATAATGTTTAGATCCTTTATTATATTTAAGGTACCGGTACTAATTTTTTTTAAAGAAAATAACAACTGAACAACTCTATCAAAAAGCTGAAAATGTATATCTAGCATTTTTTTGCTTAGTCTAGGCCTATTTTATTTTATGCCAGCTAGACTAATGAAGACGGGGAGTGTAATAACTCAGCACTTAAAAGGCCATTTAACAATATCTGGATTTGAACTCAACTGTTTTCAAAGGAATTAAGTTAGTGCATTTTACACTTTTTGATTGAATTTCTATATTTGATATTAACATAATTAAAATCACATAAAAATAAACAAGAGATAGCTGTATTGGCAGGTGTTCTTATAGTAGAACTAACACTTAGCAAAAGGTTTAAATCTTAGACCTACGCTATTAGCCTACACAGAAATTTTTTTTATAGTTTGCAGACTTATATTTAAAGTGATTTTAATAAAAACATAATAACTTATTATTAACTTAATAACAGATCAATATAACAATATTCCAAGTTACAAGTTTATAAAAAGTAGGCCTATTGTATTGCTTAGATTCACTTATAATAAAAATAGGCCTACATTTTATATACCGGTATATCATTTGTATACGGTAGGGTATGGAATAAGTTTGAATGACGAAAAAGTAATTTGTATGCTATTTATCCTACAGTACAAAAAGAAGACTAAGTTAATTTGGGCTAGATTGTTTAAAAATTTTGCGTAAATTTACTATTCGACCCTAGCCTAATATTTTGCAGACAACGACGTTGTTTTACATTCTACTCTTTAAAATGTTGAATACAAGTAAACTTACTGAGACTAAATACTATAGGTTAGAACCTTTAAGGTTTTGTTTTTTTATTCTTGCATTTCTTGTTATCCTAGGGTCAAATAGTAAACCTGCTCCAAAAATTTTAATGATGATCAATTTTATAGTAGGCCTACAGTAGCCCTATATTGTTTGTAGCCTATATATTTGTATTACAAAAAAAGAATTTGCATATGTTATGAAAATTCACAACGGAGACATTTTATAACACAACTAACTTAGGCCCCTACGTCTTTCATCACTGCTAGGTTGCAAAACTAAAAAATGTTTAAAAACTAACTTACAATCGGCGTAACTTTACTATTCGACTCTAACCTAATATTTTTGCAGACAACGACGTTGTTTTACATTCTACTGTTAAATGTTAAATACAGGTAAACATACTGTGACTAAATAGGTTAGGTTAGAACCTTTTAGGTATTTTTTTAATTATTATTTTGCATTTCTGTTAGCTCTAGGTTAGCCTAGAGTCGAATAGTAAAGTTGCGCCCTTACAATCTCCTGTCAAAGATGTTTACAGTTTGTAAATATATATTAGTTGGTAACACTTCTTATTTTCCGAAAAAAAAGGTCTTTGGCTGATGCTATTATTTCAACAAAGTAGAGACAGGTAGGCTAGACCTGATCTAAAAGGTTCAATATAGCAATGATATATCTATCTGACTATTAAGTGTGTTAATTCTCCTATTACTCTTTTATTTATCTTCTTAGGCCTAATTATTTTAAATGTGTTTGAAATAGCCTAGGCTACTTTATTTGATTTCCAAACAATCAGTGGAGTGCAAAAATATTTATAGAAAAGGAGTTTTATTGCATTGTTTAAAGCAATATAGCTAGTCACCCCTACCAGTACAAATACCTTAATTTCACTAATTATAAGTTTGGATAATGTATGTATTTCTATTTTGCAGGTAAGGTTTCAAGTAGGTAGGTACAAAATAGCCTACATTTTATAAAATCATAACATAACCTAAGTCACAAATTTACTAAAGAAATGTAGCCTGGGTTAAAACTATTTAGTATCTAGGTGGGAAAATGGTAAATGTAGTTTGTATGTTGGTTGTGCATTAAAATGAATGAAATATTTGAATTGTGAGAATCTGACATCAAACAGTAGTCTAGACTATTACCCCCACAAAACAAAAATGACCATGCTGTATACCCAATTGGAAAATAGTTCCATTGTTTTATAGAGGAAAATACAGTATATTTGGGGAATATAATAATGTATTAGTTTAAAAAAAATAAGTATTTTTATTAATAATTTGAAATCAAATTACAGAGATGTAATACGTGATGATAGAAACGTAAAAAAACAAGACAATATTATCAACACGGTTGTATTACTCCGCACACTCTTCTGAGATTAGGCCTACGCTACACAGCCGGCCCTGCATTTAAAAAATTTTCGATTTTAATCAAAGCCAAACTTACCTCCGACTCTATACATATTTGCTGTCATGGTGCTTCCTAAGATCCCTTAGTGCACCAAACACACACACTACATTTAAATCTTAAAAACATTGATGTCTTTTTGAGCACTAAATATAGTCCCGGTCACAGAGCTTCACAACAGAAACAACTCGCCATTTTCTCTCCTGTCTTCCCTTCCTGCTCAATCCGGTGACGTCACACACCACAGTCCTTCGACGAACTGAGAACTGAGGGAATAAGCAGCAACACAAGCTGACATTAGCATCATTTACAAGTTTTACCCTAACGCGATGTACAGAGGTGAAAAAAAACCCTTCTTCTGGGGTGTCAAACGAAAGCTCATACTTCCGGCATTACAATTATTTCATCAAAATTCGTATTTTAACAATTAAAAATTTTAGATAAATAATTACGTTGCGTCAAACAATTATTTTACTATAAATACTTCTATAATGAATACAATTTAATTTATGCAAAGCTTTTTTCTACTGTAAATACAATAAGTTTTTATAAGTTAATAAACTTATTTCGGTAATTCATTTTAAATAACCGAGAAATAACATCATTGAATTTATTTTTTTAAACTACCTATACAGTTTAGAATGTCTTTTAAATTAATTTAATATAATGGTTTTAGATCTATGTTTGGGGTACCTATTATTAAAATAAAATAATATAATATTATAAATACCACTAGAACAAATTATTTCTAAACCTGTATTATTTTTAATAAGTCTAATATTATAATTCAACAAGAAATAATTAAGGGCAGAAAAATAAAATTTAATTAAATTTTTTGCCAGAAATAAAAATGTGTACAAAAGACGAAATTATTTAAATTAGAAGTAATTCATAATAGAAATTTGTATGAGTAGACCTATTATTTTCCCTCGATACTTTTCAGACAAGCTGTTTAAAAAAAACATGTTTATTCAAATTCAGATATTATTGTTATAAATTAATATTGTGTAGCCTATTACAATTAATTATTATTAAGTATGTCGTGATACTTATTTAAAACGTTTTACCAATTAATAATAGCAAAAGTAAAATAAGGACCTTATTTACAAAACAAAATTATACATTTAATATCTCAAAATTGGTAGACTTCATCGGCAATCTTCTGCTGTGTAGGTGGACTTTATAAGTTTTGTTTAAAAAATTCTCAAATTTATAAAACAATTCTCACCCAATCAACATCGAACGTTTAGTTTTAAAATAATAAGATAGGTGGCAGAAGTATACAATGTCAGTTTTAGATTTTTTTTAATGCTATGTAGATAGCAGCACAAGTTTACGGGTTTACAAAAAGGTTCTAGACCTACTACACTCTTTGGTAGTAATTTACTGATATTTTATAAAACGATGTACTACACCTACTTGTGTCAATTTGATTATAATATTAAATAAACGGTACCAGAAACTGGCACATACTTTCTCACAAACATAATATTAAAATTATTAAAAAGATTCACTGTGACTTCATAATTAATTGTAAGGTGATGTAAAGTAGGAGATTAACTAATAAATATTATTATTATTAGCTAGAGAGAAAACTATTAGATCGATTTCGAACAAATTTGCACCAAACATGTCAATAATTAGGCCTGTATAGATGCATGGAAAAAGGTTTTGACATTGTTTTTAAAACAACACCTTTTTAGGCCAAAAAAACCCCAAAATTAGTTTCTATTATTATTAACTAAACAAGAATTTTAAGAAAGATGCGGTTTCTTGCATATGGTAGGGGTTACAAATAAACAAAATGTTATCCAAATCTTTAGAGCCGTTTTTTATAAAAAAATAATAACTGATTTTTGGGGGTTTTTGGACGAAAAGGGAGTTGTTTTTAAAAAAATTTCAAAACCTTTTTTCGTGCATCTATACAGGCCTAATTGACATGTTTGGTGCAAATTTGTGCAAAATTGATCGAATAGTTTTCTCTCTAGCTTTGTATACATACAGACATTTTGTAAAAACCACTTTTTTGAACTCGTGGGGTCCCAAAACAGATATTTCCACAAAAATCTCAACATCAAATTTTTTTGCGACCACTATACTTTCTCTATACTATAGTATAGTGAGAAAGTAAAAGGATACTAATACAGTCAATTTGTTCTCAAAAGAGCCCCCACCGGGAACGTTTTGAGGTAGTTTTGATTTCTTCCATTTTATGTTTTTTGGGCTGCTGAATCCGAATCTGAGGTTTGTCTACAAAATTTCTAGAAGCAATATTGAAAAAAAATAAAAAAAAGGTAAAAAGTCTAATTTTTCTGCGGTTTTTCTCCTACAACTCGAAAACTATAAACTTTAAAAAACCTACCTATTCAAAATGAAAGAATATAAAATTTCCTACAATTTTTACTGTTTAGGTTTTCTTCTCCGACGAACAGTTCGGGCTTAAGCGCTAGTTGAAAATTGTCATATTTCGGCTGTCTCCACAAAAACCCACTTTTTCACTCTAAAACTCAAATTTATTATTAAAGACTATATTTTTCTCCTACTTTTAAGTTGAATACAATGAAGACTGGTTTCAACTGTTGTACCATCTCCACTAATTAAAAAATATTAGTTAAAATAAACATCAAATTTAGTTTTTTAAACCACGTTTTTTAAAACGAACTAAAAAGTATAAAATAATTTCTCTAACCCCCATACAGTTCAACGAGGTTAAAAACGAAAACGTGGGATGCTTGCAATAGATAATTAATGCATGAATAGTTCACCTAAGTCACTAACAATTTTATTTACTGCAAATGATATGAACTGTTCAGTGAGTTTTCTACACTCTTTAAGGCCTTTTCACACCGCGGTCACACTATGTCATGTGACATCACATGACAGATTTTTCGAAAGATCTGTTTCCAAAGTTTTAAATGGTGCAATTCACACCGACCTTGCAGAGCCCCACAGAAGACGCTACAGATGTCGACAGACGAATCTGCGGGATCGCTCCAATAGCGATCTTTTCAAACATCTGTCAACGTCTGTGGCCTCGCGCATGCATACTGGCCCGCTACCCTAACACGCACATGACCACACTCTGTCGCGCAGTTTCGTTAACTCTTTACAAGTTGCAGTGTTGCTAGTTTTTCGTTTTTTGTTATGGAGGAGTTACTGTAATCGAAGTTTTCAGAACCCGTAAAGTGCTATGGAGTGTAGATTTGGAGGAATACAGAGACATCCATTTAATGGACATTTATATTTTGAAATAGTAACTTTGATTAAACACTTTATTGAAGCAGCAACTGGGACCTACATCTCCCAAATCTAACTTGTACAGGGCTTTAGCACCGACTGAACATTCGTACTTGAAAAATGTAAAATATGTCATAGACAGAGGGTTTTTGTCACACCATGTCAAAAGGCACTAAGGCCAGACATATGCAGAAGTTTCCTTCAGTCATGTATCATATATGTCAAGTCAAACTACAAATCAAATACTGTTGTCCTTTTCGATCAATACCATTGTCCAAGAGCCAGGCCGGGCCCCAAGTCTAGAGGTCTACGATCCCCCTCACCATAGTTGGGGGGGGGGGGATGATTTCGTGCCCTCCCTAAAATGCTCGAAAACTTAACATTTGAAATTCAGATGTTATTTATCGTTATTTAAGCAATTAAGTTTTTTTTTGTTTTTTTTATAAAAATATTAGTTTTATTTTTCAATCTATTTACTGCAACTACAATATTTAGATTTACTCTGACTGACTAAAAATATTTTATATTGTTTTTGTTTAGTTAATACATTGAATAGAGAGTAAAGGGCCAGGCAACTTGGTCGTTTTGAATTCAGATTTAAAATCCGGAAATAAAAAGTTACTCATCCAAATATTTGCATACATAACAGTATATTTTTTATTCAACTGGAACAAAATCAACATTTGTAAAACACATTCCTTTTTTCCGATGTCTAAAGCCCCGTTTCCATTACAACAAAACTCTCTGCAACTTGTGCCGGGCACATGTGCCCGGCACAAGTTGCAGAATGGAAACGGTCTGGCACACGTCGCGTCACAAGTGCCCTTGACAAAAATGTTGCAGCCGACTGCGCGACAAAACATGTGCCCGCGACTTGTGCCCGGAGAATGGAAACGGCCTCCGACTTGTGCCCGGGACTTGCGAATGCGCAGACCACTGTTTACATCCTTCTGACCATGGAGCTAGGAAGGGAGTGGAGGGAGCGATAGTTGATTTTCTTGAAGCCAATTTCCTCCCCCATTTGATAATTTCTTACTTGGCTTTATCTGTTTGTTTCTTTATCAAATATTCTTCAAATCGATATCCGTCTCAGTTAATTTAATAGCATGGTTTAATAGTAATATATTAATGAAATATTGGGATAATTTGAACGTTTGGACATCCTAAGATGGCCGCCGTGGGAAATACTTGGCTTCAATGAAACCTGCTGATAAGAGCCTTTCACTCCCTCCACTCCCTTCCTAGCTCCATGCTTCTGACAGCAAAATCTAACCCCTCTGTCTCAGATTCCAACGTGTGTTTCGCGTGGATCGTGTGTGTCTGTGTTTTGTTTTGTGTAGTTCTTCCCTGTTAATTGGTACGTATTATCACTGTAATGGAGTGGACCAAATGCCGTACTACCAAACTAATCGAACTGTTTGAACAGGAGTCTGTTTTGTGGAATGTTCGAAGCTCACATCACAAAAACTCAAACAGCCGTGTTGATGCCCTGCAACGAATTGCTGAAGCATTAGGGTCAAAAAGTGATGAAATAGAAAAGAAACTTCATAATATTCGTTCGCAGTATCTCAGGGAAAAAACGAAGATTGAGAAAAGCAAGAAGAGTGGGGCAGGTGCCAGTGACGTCTACGTGCCTAAGTGGTGTTACTACTCACTTTTAAGCTTTCTGAGCAACTCGACTGAGAATCTACCACACACGAGTTCACTGAATTTAAATTTGGTAAGTACAATATTGAATATATGTTGATGATTTTTGTTTAAATCTTTTGATTTTAATTATTTCAACATCAAAATAAAAAAAAATATTGCGGAAAGTATATGGTTTAAAACCAAAATCAAGTACAATACAACAATGCTGGTATACTTTCTTTTATTATGCATGTTTTATAATATCATATCATTAAGCAATATAATACTAGTATAATATTACTTTTGGTCAATGAAAGGGCACACCAGTTAAATAAATGGTGTCTTGCCAAAATATGATTAATATTTTACAGTATTTATGAAAGGTATACAACCATTCTTAGTTTCTATAGTAACAAAATGATTAGTTTAGCCCGTTTTGGGCGCTAGTGAAGAAAATAATACACTTAATAATACACTAATAATACTAATAATAATAATAATATACACTGCCGTAATAATACACTTAATAATAACTTGATAATAATACACTTTGCCGTCCTAAGCATATCGTTGCTGCCATGGCAATGGCCGACTGTGAAAAAAGTGAGCCAGTTCTTGACGAACAAATACACCGGGATTTTCCCCTTTATTTTTGCACCATCGAAGTCCGGTAAGTTCCTGTCCTTCACTCCTCCAAGTGCCGTTGATGACATTTCCATTGCTGTCTTCAGAGTCAAAAGTCTGGGCGGAGCTGTAGATATTAGCCGAAGAATTTTTTCTTAAAAAATTATGCAGATAAGCACAGCTCAGTGTCACCCATTTAGCTGATTCTGGTTGAAGTAGGATGGGTTTTCTAAGTACTCGAAAAACGCTACTCATTATCCCGAAAACATTTTCAATTACCCTCCTTGCTCTTGAATGCCTATAGTTAAAGGCTCTTTCAATGGTGCCCTTTACATGTCTTCCCACAAACGGTTTCATCAATCTTTCTGATAGAGCAAACGCATCGTCGGCAGCTATCACATACGGAATTTCCACGCTTCTTCCTGGTAAACACCGTCCATTAGGAATGTTCAGTTTGTTTTGATACAGCGCAGCATATAGTTCTGTATCCAAAAAAACACCGGCATCACATTCACGGCCCTGAACGCCTACGTCAACAAATAAAAAGCTGTAGTTTGCGTCACATAGTGCCATTAAAACAATGCTGAAAGTTCCTTTATAATTGTAATACAGGCTACCACTATTGGCTGGAGCTTGAAGCACAACATGCTTTCCATCGAGGGCTCCTATGCAATTTGGGTAGTTCCATTTAGAGTAAAACCCTTCGGCCACATCATTCCACCCTTCTCCGTTATTTGGTACCTGAAAATAATTAATAAAGTACAGAAAAACTTTATATAATCGTGTACTGCACAATGTACAAAATATACTACTTGGTTCAAACAATGTAGCTAATTATTTTGTTCCTTTTCAGACCCAAGATGACTTAACCCAAGAACGAGATGAGAGTGACCCTGATGATCCACCCGAAGATAACGACGGGGCTGATAGGGCTACTAGATCAGAACCTGCGATTGAAGAAGTCAAAAGATCTGCGCGACAGGAATCCCAAGAGCCACCAACCAGAAAAAGAACAATCTCAAACAAAGGAAGTAAGCCACCATCGAAAGTGGGTGGTTTGGAAAAGAAAATCAATCACGCATATGAAGTGCTGACAACAACTATGACTAAAAATAAGGATGAGGACGAGTGTTTTGGAGAATATGTAGGAGAATCATTGAAAAAGTTCCAAGATAGGAAAACTAAAGCTTGGATACGTCATAGTATTTCTAATATCTTGTACCAAGCTGAATGTGGGGGAGCAGGAGGACACATGTTTCCTCCATGGAACAATAGCCAGAACACATTTTACCGTGCACAACCGCCGCAACCATTTCCTGGATACAACCAATATAACCCTGCTAGTAGTTCTTCATCTAGTCCATACCCTTCCCCTCAAGCAAACAACCAGCAACCACAGCTGTCTCCTGGAGAAGTACAAACTAACCAAACCCCAGTAGAAGATTATGAGCTCCAGCAAAATTCTTTCTACTAATAGGATACCATCAAACATAAGAAGTGTTTTATATGTACACCGTTGTCACTAATTTTCAATTTACTATGTTGTTACATTATTAACAGTTACATAATTACACAATTGGATATTATATGTAGGTATTATTTGATGAAATAAACTATTTTATGGAATGAATTTGAACTTATTTACCTGAATGTAGTCTTTTAATGATGAAACGATAGCCTTGCACACTACGGGTATAAATCTTGAAATTGACGCTTTTGAGATCCGGTGTAGGTACATGATTGAACTGTAGCTATCCCCTGTTGCCAAGTATCGTAGGGTGGCAGCCAACATTTCTCCCGGAGATATTGGAAGTCGACATGACCTACTTTTGGTAATCTCGGGACCAATCAGATTTAATAACAACTCAAAATCTGCTGCCGTCATTCGAACAAAATTGTCAAACCCGCTTTGAAGACGTAAGTCTCTCATCAGGGAATTGTAGGCCCCTTCTGAATCACGTCTCGCTAAAAAACTTCTGATCCACCACCTTGGACGTTTACGCCTTTTTTTCTTGAGTTCACAGTATGCACCCGCAATAACCACAAAGGCGGAGGCAGCTACGACTTTTTCCATGTTTGTACCAACACAATAAACGCACCTGCTCAGCACAGTGTCGAACAGGGACTGAGTATTTTTATTTTTACCCAACATCTCAGGGACATGTCTCAAGGAAATGGAAACAGTAAAACAAAACCGTGCTACATGTGCCGGGGACATGTGCCCGGCACAAGTCCCCGCGACTTGTAGGAATGGAAACGTAGCTTTAAGAGTGCGGAGTAGACTCTCGTCGGAGTAGTGCAGTCTCGTTAGGTTTCAATACTTTTTTTTTATCAACAGTGTGCTCTTCATTTTTATCTTCGTTTTCACCTTCATTAATATTTACATTTCATTAAAGACTTTTAACTACAAAATTTTCTTCAGGTTTCGTCAGATTCAGGAATGACAGGATTAGAAAGAAGTAGACGTACTAGGTGTAGTACTAGTCATTTTACCCAAAAGGTATCAAATGTTTGTTGTCCTTTTCGTGATTCCGCATCTCTTTTATTTATTTCCTTTCTTTTTCTTTGACCCCGATTTGTGCGGATAACTCATGATTTTCCAACGTTAACTGTCACTGTGTTTTGTATGAAGAAAAATTTAAATACACTTGATCACTTTATTACTAACGGAATAAAACGAAACGTAACTCAAATGTAACGTTAATCGAGAAACGAACAAAACAATAAGAATAACAAAAAAACAAGCATAGCGCAAACGTAAACCACAAGCGCACAGTGCACATACAGCTGACTGACTGAAAGGGGGAAGAGAAGTACTGTAAACAACAAAAGTGTTCCTACACCGATAAGACGGGTAGCAAGGGGATAGCGTGTGCGTGACTCATACCTCTGCCGCACTTCGCACTGCGGCAAAGTTTTAATACTATATGCACATAGCATTTCAGAGTTTTGACTTCGTACATTTTGTATGGCTAAATATAAATAATATATGATAGCCCGGGCCCGATGTTTGATTCGGGCCAACATTATTAAACAATTCATTGTTGTTTAATTTTGTACAATTATTGTAAAAAAATACAAATTCTTTAAGCCCGAGGCCCCCTGAACTCCGGGCCCCTAGTTTCAGACTTGGCTGACATAATCTCTCGGCGGCCCTGTCGATGGCTACCCTGACATAGATTGTGAATACACCAAGAGCATATAACGATTGAGAAGAGCACAAAGAAAACAATTTGCTGCAATATCATTTACAGAATCGATGGTGCACTCTGTCTTGCAGGAGAGTGTCCTTGCAAATTCCAAAAAAAAAGGTCAGGTTGATATCTATGCTTATAGAAAATCTGATGATGTAAAAATTTATTCACAGCAAGCTTTTCTTAATTATCACAATAGCTCTTAGGTTGGCCCTGTAAAATGATTATGTGGCATAATGGTGATCATTGATTTGCCTGTGTAGCCCTGATACACAGAATGTCTTCTTTTTGAAATTTGTTTTGGATATTTTGCAAATCACCATTTTGTATTTGCATAAGATAAGCGCCCCTCTCCCCCAGTTAAAACATAATTTCATCTCTTCTTAGGATATGATCACAAGTTGTTATTTTCGCACCAACTCTTTCATTTCCAGATGAACAGCCCCAAATTTGTGCCGTGACCCGCCACCTGCAAAAACCCTCTAATGACAACAGTTTATATAATAATGTAATATAACACAAAATAATAAAATGTAATCATTTTTCAAGATTTTTCTTTCGAATTTCAACTTTAAAAAGAATTGAATAATTTCGGACTTTAAATTGAACATTATTATATGTAATTTTTGTTTAAATAACTTGTACCTTCACATATACGACCTAAATAAGATATATGCAGAGAACTGGAAGGAATTTGCTAATTGACAGCCTTTAATAATAAACTAAAGTTTTGGAGTGACAAAGTGGGTTTTTGGGGAGACATCCGAAATACGCCAATTTTCAATTATCGCTCGAGCCCCAACAGAAAAAAAACCTATGGAATGAAATTTGTAAGAAATTTTATGTACTTTCTTTTGGAAAGGGAGGATATTTACAAAAAGTTCATATATAGTTTTCGAGTTATAAGCAAAAACCACTAAAGCAAGAGATTTTTGACATGTTTTTGCATTTGTTTCAATGTTGCATTACCAAATTTTGTAGGCAAACTCAGACTCGGATTCAGCACCCCAAAAAACCTATAAAAATGAAGAAATCAAAACTACCCCAAAACGTTCCTGCTAAAAACACAATTTGACTGGATTATACCGTCGACCTGTTAAGTAGGTAGGTTATAGGTAATTAGAATGTTAGAATATTGTAACCATCTCTACGGCTGCTATAAATGTAAAATTTATAAAATATTGAAATATTATAGTTTTACAAAATATTTTACAATAAATTTAAAAAAGGTCATATTTATTTGACTGCAAAATAAAGGGAAAAATAACTATAATCAAAATTTAACAATACATAAGTTTTCACAGTCTGTTCGTTATACTTTTAACAACTAATGTATTATTTTGAGATACAACCACTCACTTTTATGAATTTGTAGAAACATTTTCTCCACAAAAACTGTAAAACAATATGCAGCTTTTTGTAAAAATCATTAAAATATTAATAATGCTAGTATTCATACTTCACACTGGTAGTAGTGAACCATGTTTTATTACAATAATTGTGGATTGTTGCTGATTTTCATTTTACGATAAACTTGCACGGCATTCTTCTGTGATGTTATTAAAACAATACTAAAGTTATTAAGCTTATGGTTTCACATTAAATAGTATATATTTTTTTATTTTATCACATATTCTACACATCCTAATGCACAGTTCAACATGCGGTTATTTCATAAAATTCATATTTTTTTAATTAAAAAGTTATGTGTATATATAAAGGTTATAAATACGGTACCTTAATTCATTCCGTCGAACACTCCAATGTACTTATCAATGTGGATAAAGAATTTTAGTTAAATTATTCTCTCATGAACAATATGAGACAGATGATAAGACGACGCCTCAGAATGGCTGAACAACTTCGTCCCAACAACGGCGTCTAGGATCTGACGATGAGAGTATAACCGTCGAAACCAGTTATCCACACGGATAAATACATTGGATTGTTCGAAGGAATGAATTAAGGTATTTATAACCTTTGTATACACATTAAGGATATAATCCAGGAGGCTAACCCCACATTAAAAAATTATGTATTGGATTTTTTCCAAAATTTATTCAGGCAGCAAAAATATCCTCGGCTTTGTAAGGTATTAAAAATGTAGTATAGTATAGACTAGCAACTAGTGGAACAAATGTCAGCTTAGTATGTTTAACTTTTTTGGAGAAAGGTGAGTGTATAATATAGCTAATATAACATTAAGAAGAATGAACTTACCAAACCCTCTTAAATATTGCAAGAGTTTATATCAAATTTTGTTAATTCATTTCCATGACTTTTTCCCAATTTTCTCTGACCAACTCCCAGCATCCTTTTAAATTATTTTTCTAAAATATTAGCACTATAGTTTAGTAACATAAAACCCACTACATACACTTTGCCATTCTCCTTCCCTCACCAACGGAAGAAGACAAAGAAAGCAAATGTACATACCCCAGTAAACAAAAGTATATTTAAAATAACCATTTTATTTGCTAAGTGCTAGGTTAAGTTGATTTTATATCCCACAAAAACATGAATGTTGAAAACAAGGCCAAGGTTCTAATACAAACTTTTTGGCCCATAAAAGTAGCAAGATAAAAATTTTGCTAAGTTCTTTGGCCAGAAGAAAAGGCCTGATACTTATTCAAGTATTGAATAATTTTAAAATATTTATCCTCTCAAAAGTTTTTAATTTGGCACAGTTTATAAAAAGAGAATAATAAGAAAGAACAAACCAAACAATATAACATTGGCCAAATTGAAAACAAGAAAATCTTTGCTGGAGAAACTTTTACATTAGTGGAAAATCAATTTAAGATTAAGTTCAACTTTTATTCAGAGTAAGGGTAGACTTCAAATTGTTTTATAAGAAATATAAGAAACAATAAATTCATTCCAAGAAAATTTTTAAAATGTATCGGTATCCAATACCTATCCTTAATCAGGCCTGATATAAGTTTTATTTTTCCGTTTACTTGTATCTTAACACCTATCATCGTGCCAAATTTTATTTCTCCACCTCCATTGGAAGTGTTTCATATATGTGGACGAGTCAGTGAGTAATAAAATTTGCTCCTTTTGAAACCCTATATTACTAACGTTTTTTTAAAATTTTGTAAAACATAATCATGTGGTCCTCAATTTATATTATACATTTTGTAGCATTATCATAAAGGAGAGCAAAGATATTAAGGGGAAACCAGTATCAATGAACGTGTTTAATATTATACTGCTACACACTTATTTGGTAATCTTGAGTTTTTACTGTTGATAGTATGAAAATTAATTTTAGATCACATTATAATGCCAAATAATGAGAGGAAACAGTATATTTCAGTGTTTTGATTCTCAAAGTCCAGTTAACTGAATTTTCACCTCAATTCCTATCAGCAGCCTCCTGAAATTCAAGTTTTAGATTTTACAAAACAAACAAGGCTCACTTAAAAATGAAATAGAAATTATTATCAGAAGTAACATTTTATGGAGAAAGTAACTCAAAATTTTTAATAGGCGCATCTCGTCCAACAAATTTTACCGTCACGCTCTATTATATGTATGTACACAGTACGGTATAGAGTATATAGTTTACTTGGTATACCTCTGAAATAGACATTGTGCTTCCTCATTTCGTAACTTCTTTTAAAATAGTTTACTTGGTAATATCTCTGAAATGGACATTGTGCTTCCTCATTTTGTAAGTTAAAATAATCAAATTTCATACTAAACCAATATGACCAACGATTTATATTCATTACAGTTTTCACTTCTGTCGGTAGTCTCGCGACTGCTTTCTTTTTTTAGAAATTTTCAAAAGTACTTTTAGCCTTTTAAAATACTGATGCTCCTCCTGAAAACTGCTTCAACATCACATCATGTGTTGCAGCTCGCTAAAGCAAACCTCTCACTTTTTGCATTGTCAGAGACGAAATGTCATGGTCAACATTTTTCAAGTTCTTCGGCTATTTTTCATTTCCTTGACCATAAAAACTTTGTACAGTATTATGACTTTAAGAGGAGAAACTTAGAGGGCTTTTAAAGGAGAATGGCGGTAGAAGATTTTAATCGAGAACTATGCTCAGTACAAGTATATTTCAAAGAGATACTTATATGATACAATATACTCAATTATATTCGTGGATTGGAAGAAACATCTGAACATTTTGTTGTTCCACTTCAAAGCTGTAGCAAAGAATTAAATTTATAATAGGAACTAGGGTCTCGGCCCCTGGACGCTTCGTGTCCCAACTATGCCTCGGCCTCAGATGGCTGCTTAGCTTCGCTCGTAGTTGGAAAATTCACTAAAGAATCTTGTTAATCTTTAGCTCGTTTGTACATAGGTGACCAAGCATAAATCAGCTTTTTTATTTGGCAGCTGACTCAAACTCATTAAACATTATCTCCATAAGATTAACATGGAAAATTTGAAGGATTGTGTGCCGGAGCTCCTTCTTGGGTGAATAGCGGCTAAACGGATGATTGGACCTTGAATCTGACGGAAAATCGTCGGTTCGAAATTAAATGTTCTAAAACTTTTGTATTTAACATTTTTTTTCTATCTCTCACCGTTTTCTTACAAAACGCGATCAAAGTGGAAAAACCTTTCCCGCCAAAAAGATGCTTTCAAAATAAAAAAAGTTAACTTTTAGCAATTTGCCTGAAAGTTTCTCGTCGAGAATGTGGTTTAGTTCAAGTGTGAGGTCGAGGGGGGTACGATTATGAGAAGTGCCTCATAGTTTGTCAGTGAATCGGTGAACCCGTCTAGCTTTAAAGACGTTGGGCGGAGTCTCCCTTCTCGGATGAATAGTGGCTAAATGGATGATTGGATCTTGAATCTGACGGAAAATATCTTTTTGAAATCTAATTTTCTACAACTTTTGTATTAAAATTTTTTTATCTCTTACTAAACGGCTCAAAGTGGAAAAATGAAAAAATTGAAAAAATCTTTCCCGCATAAAAGGTTCTTCCAAAATAAAAAAATATTCAATTCTGGAAATTTTCGCAATAGTTTCTCGTCAAGAGTTTTAATTTAAGTATGAGGTGGAGGGGGGGTACGATTACGGGAAGTGCCTAGTAGTTTATGTTAGTGAATCAGTGAACCCGTCTAGCTTTAAAGACGTTGGGCGGAGCATCCCTTCTCGGATGAATAGTGGCTAAATGGATGATTAGATCTTGAATCTGACGGAAAATCTCTGGTTTGAAATTTAATTTTTTACAACTTTTGTATTTAACATTTTTAACTTCCCGCTAAGAAAATTGAAAATTTTCTAAAATCGGGAAGTTATTGGTTTCACCCCGTTTTTCGAAAATCGAGTATTCATATCAGATCTCGACGTTTTGAGGTCCTAGGAATCTTCCCTGACCACTCCCGAGAGGGTGTCACCCTGTCTGTATGTATGTGTGTGTGTGTATGTAACTCGCTTATAACTTTTGAACGGTTTAACCGATTGGATCCTACCAAACGGCGTTCTAAAGAGTTCCATCAAACTTAGATTTCCTGAAAATTTCAACTCATTCGGACCGGTAGGTTCTGAGAAATTTCGAAAAAACTAAGAAATAAAATATTTTCAAGTCAGGTTTTTTTGGAATAACTTTAAACGGCTTTACCGATCAATTCCAAAATCTAATCAGCTTTTAACCTTGAAAAGCGACGTCGATCGCTACCAGTCCGGTCAAAATCGGTTAATTCGTTCGTGAGATATCGTGAACGAAAGAAAATAAAAAAAAGTTTTTTCTCAATTTCTCCGAAATTTTTCAATAGAAAAATTTTTGTTGTCGATTCTTTCAATGGACTCGAAAAATTGCATCGATTGCCGCAAATCGCATAAAAATCGGTTGATTCATTCGCGAGATATCGTGAACGAAAGAAAATAAAAAAAGTGTTTTCCTCAATTTCTCCGAAACTTTTCATCTGAAAAATTTTGGTTGTTGATTCTTTCAATGGACTTAAAAAACTGCATCGATTGCCGCAAATCGCATAAAAAACGGTTGATTCATTCAAAAGTTAGGGCAGTTAAAAATTTCCAAAAATAATGTAGTTACAGGGATGGCCTTTAGGGTCAACCGCTTTCCAAATTTTTTGCTATCTCTTACCGTTTTCTTACAAAACGCGCTCAAAGTGAAAAAAAATTTTCATGCCCAAAAGGTGCTTCCAAAATTAAAAAATATGAAATTCTGGCAATTTTCCCAAGAGTTTCTTGTCGAGAGCTTTAATTCAAGTATAAGGTTGAGGAGGGTCCGATTACGGGAAGTGCCTAGTAATTAATGTCAGTGAATCAGTGTTACCGTCTAGCTTTATATAAGTAAGAAGATATTATCAATAGCATTAATAACCGGGTCACTTTACACATAAAGAGATTTGTATTTCCCTTCAACTAAAAAATAGTATCATAAACTGAGTTAAATTTATGAAACATGGGAAAATGTAAGTTAAATTGTGTTTAACAAAAACTATTGATGATACAGGAAATAATATCTATAACAGTTTTGATTGTTACTGATTTGAGCCAATCAATTATTTTTAGTATCACCAAGATAGTTTTAATAACAAATTTAAAAATATTATGTGCTTGCTAAAAAGGCATGAAGGAGTAGGAAAAAGACACACAGGATCTTGTTAAAGAAATATCCATTTACTTCCATTTATTCGATTTTGTCAATTAAATAATTAAACACAGTTTATGCATTTTAAATATAAAATATACAAATAATACATAGGAACAGCAATGGTGATACATAATGTTGACCTTTCTGCTGACTTAAGAAGTTTTTATTTGTTTAATACCAACTAAAATACTTAGCATTTTATTTTATTTACAATATTTACAACGCATTCTTAAAAAATATATATATATTTAGTGTAAAATTATAAAAGTGTTAGTTTTTTTTTTTAATTTAAGCCCCCAAAAAATAATTTTATCTACAACATTCACCAAAATGTAAAAATTTAACATATACTTTAATAAAATTAGTTACAATTTATTTGATTATATATTGTGTGCGGTATTAGGAGCAAGGAAAAATGTTGTTAACCTGTTTTAAATTTATTTACAGGGTTTGATGAGAAATAGGTAAAACTATGACCAAAGGAAGAATACAAACATTCACCATCATCAGGTGAAAATGAGGAAACAGTGGGGTGTCTTTAAGGTCTTCAATAGGAGGCCTACATTTCTCTATAATAATTATGTACCTATATAACATCTATGTACAAGAATCAACATATTCAACTCATTTATTCAATATTTCACCTGAAACAAAATACTGATATATGGTTTTAAAATAAAGAATAAAATGTTAAGTTTGTATGAATCGATATACAAAATATTTTTACTGTTGACTATTTTGCTAACTTAGCAATGTTGTAGAAGCCACATAAAGAATGTTTGAAAAAAATATTAATTACATATTGCATTGTCATTTTATTCTTGGACCATTCAATTTATTAATATAAGTTTCTGAAATCGATGCAACTCATAATAAATTTTGCCCGTGATAAATATCAACTAATTAGTTGTGAGATTTTGTGTTCAAAGTTTATTCTATCAAGTATATCTTCTCACAAGTCAAGCTCAATATTTATATAACTAATTATACAATGAAAAACATGTCTGCAGTATTGGAATTGTGGGCATCCCAAGAAAATGTAAAGTCTTTAAGTAAAGAGTTCGAAAAGTCGCGCACATCAAATTTCTTCTGTAAAGCAGTATATTTGAAAAAATACTGTAATCTATCGTTAAGATAGAGCCATGGGAATTAATAAAAGCAAATAATTGTAGATGGCATTATGATGTATGTTGGCCAATCAATGTCTGCAACAATGTGTAGTTTGTTGTTTATTATCATGAAATTTTGCAGAGTAGGTTTCCTATTGAAAGGAATAACTGTTAAAACTATCGGACAAACATGTCAAACTTAATTGGTCTTGCAAATTAATTATTGCATTTATTTCTATGGATGTTGAACTAGACAAATAATAGATGCTTTTTTACAGTTACATTTTGATTGTTTTGAAAACTGTACCATTGGATACAAAATGTATTCTTGACGTTTTTTATTCAACTTTTCATTTTTTGAGTTGTTTTCATTTAAAATATTTTAGTTACCACCATTTTGAAACACATTATTGGAACAAGTTGATCACTTTTTTAAACTAGGACTTTACATTGCTCAGTAACATGTGAAATATATTTCTAGGTATTTTTTTCTTTATTTTGACCCCACTAAATTAGCTCACTGCATTACAAAATCATTCTGTATAAGAACTAAAGAGGAACTACATATATTACCAACATCAATGATCTGAAGCTCCACAAAGTGTCGTTAAAGGTTAAGAAAGAGCTTATGCACGCATAATGAACATGGAACATGCATATTTTAAGCATTTCGTCGTTTAGCGAAAAATATCACCTATCATTTTTAAGAAAATTTATTTTTTGGTTCCAATGCATTCTAGCCGATCTTTCTTATGAACTAATACAATGTTTACAGTATTAAATCCTATACAATACAATTTCTGAAAATCCTATAGATAGCGGTACCAATGCTCAAAAACAAAACTGCCTAAATACACAAAGCAGATTGCCAAGAAACAATGCCACCTATCTCCAGAGCTTAAAAAAAAAAAACTGCTAAGTGTCTATGGAGACAATACTGTACCATCTAACCTAAAATTACTTATAGGCTATTGTAGCCCATGAGCAACTTAATGAAGAATCAATACCACCTAACGCAGTAAATTTATTTACTTAGTAAAAAAGTATCCAAATTGTTGTTTTAAAAATAAAAACACTTTTATGTTAAATACACATTATATGTACTACTTGAAAATAAGCAGTTTTTGCCTGTGAAGTTGCTGAAATGTTAATTAGTCAGTATTAGCTAAGTGACAATTATTTGTAAAGTCGATATAAGGTTGTCAAGATTGCATGGTTTTTTTATAGCTGTCGGCCATGTTGGCTGACACTCCATTAGACCAATGTTAAATTAAAATCCAAATTTTTATTTTATTTTTGATCGGATAATTATGAACGATATGTCATTTTAAAGCTATGGCCAATATGCATGCAAATGGCTTTTCCAAAACTAAGAAAAACATTTTGTTTAATATTTATTAACATTTTAAAACATTGATTTTTAATATTTTTTTATGTTGTCACTATTAATTATAGCGAAAAACTACCAAGCCATTCGCATGAAGAATTTCGTCCCCAAGAGTTTGGTATTTAAAAAAAAATGATATTTGAACAATTGCGAGTTTTAAATGGATTTAGGCTGAGCAATGTCCGTGTAACCTACCGCCGCTATAGGGTGATTTTTTACGTTGTAACTATTAATTATAGAGAAAAATTACCAAGCCATTCGGATAAAGAATTTTGACCCCAAGAGTTTGGTATTTTTTTTAAAACGCTATTTGAATAATTCCGGGTTTTAAATGGATTTAGGATGAGCAATGTGCGCGTAACCTACCGCCGCTATAGGGAGTCGCAGGTCACTTTCTGTTTTACTAGAGCCGACCCTTAAGAAATTGTTTTTTATGTATTAAACCAGAAAATTAATGAAAATTAACTCACTAGATGAGCATGACTTTTGGATCGCTCTGTATTATAGAGATACTAATCAAATAAAAAGAAAAAACATTTATCATTAATAGTTTTTACTCAGAAAATAATAAATGTGTATGTTTCAGAAAAAGTGATTTCTACATTAGCAATAATAGGCAAAACAACTATTTAAATAGGTTATCAAATACAGAAAAATGTGACGAATCCACTAATGAAATTGAGTTCTTTCCACAGCGTTAATGTTCTGTAGTAAAATATGTGATATCGTATTGAGCATATAGTTTTATATTTGATTTATTCTTAATACTTGATTAGTTGAGTGCAAGTGAGAAAAATAAATACTCTAAAAGAAAACAAATATTCAAAGAGAATTCATTTTTAATTTCATCTTCAATGATTAAATTGTTAATATTTTCTTTTTAAAATACATTTGAACTAAATAAATAGTAATACTGTATCAATATTTTTTTAAAATATTTATGTAGATTTTTTTTAATGGAAAATTGTAAAGATCATTGTCTTCTACATGGAAGCACATTTCCCTAAGTTACAGCTTTAAACATACAATTATACATCACGTCAACTTTACATTGTTCAGAACAGTACTGTATGAACTTAACATTATTGTGAATTATAAAATAAAATTACTAAACCAATCAAAATCAGTTTCACAAATATTGATTTTGTTGGGCAACACCTGATTTGGAAACATATTTAGTAGTTTTATTGTTTAGTAACTTCATTAAACTATTGAGCCACTGTTTGACAATTTTATTGTCTGGGTATCAGGGTCTTGATGGAACCAGATCTGGTAATTGCTGGAAATTTGAATCACTATTAAATTGTACAGTAAATTGAATAAACCCTAGTGATTTTAAATAAAATTGTAAATCAGTTATGAATATGAATGGAAAACCATAATTGAACCAGATGAAGGGTAAACTCTCTATGAGAAATATATTTTTGTGTCCAACAGAATCTCTGTTATGAATTTGGTTATCATTGTGGAATAGCATCCAGATGACTGATTTAATACGATATGTTAAAGAAGAATTTCAATTTGTCCGTCAAATAAAATCCTATTCACAACTTACACTAACATAATTTTGGATGGAAATGCATCCATCTTCAAATGTCACTCTTGAGAGGTTAACCCATTAAAAAATTGTTAAAAACAACACAAATATAAGTACATATTTTGCTTAGCAATATCATCTGGTACTGACAAGGCTGGTCCCTGTATACACATGCAACCTGATTCTCTTGTAACTATTTTTAAATATGTTGGCAATTTCTCAAGAGACACCTGAAGATGGATACGCGATCTGAAACGCTTACGGTATAGTGTACGTGGCCAATAATTGGATCCCTTGGAGGAATATTTAATCTATTATAAGAGTGAAACTATTTATTTCTTAAGATGTAATGTCAACTCAAGCACTCTGTATGTTGTTAAGAATAAATTATAAGATGTCAAATTGAGATTGTAATTAGAGGGCAATTTGTAATCATGCGTTAGTTAACTATAAGAGTATTAGGAAATAGAGAATGTAGATCAGTAAGAAAGAGTCTTGAAATGCTGACTATTGTTTGACAACCTCCAAACAAAGACATCCCAATAAGAATGTAGATTCTTATGCACTATGTATCTGAACTCCTTCAAATATGCCAACACTTTGAATATATTTATTTATCGCTGCACAAGCATAGGTTTACTTCGAGGTTTTAGCCATTTGCAATGTAAGAAGGGTTACAAGTATTTATTGAATACTGTTAAATTTATTCAGATTGTATACAGTGTTTTCTGAAGATGTAAACGAGTTAAAATTATGCAAAAAAAGAATTAGTCTGACGTACATAATATTATATGACGTACCACATGGTTAAGTTAACTAGTTATTTATTCACAAAATAATTTTCAGTTAACTGGGAGGAAGTCATTTTCAAGGATTGAAATTAGAAGCAGTTGATGGACGTGTAGTCTTCATGATTTCTGGATTTAACAACACAGTATTATGAACTAAAGGTGGATTTATTGAAGGTAGACGATGCAACAACTTGCAGTATTAAACAAGAAATAATTGAAGCAGAAGATACCACAATTTCCAATGTTCTCATCAATGAGAGACAGTGAAGTGATTGCAGTTTGATAATGTATGGCAGCAAAGTTGGTATATATGATTTGAACAGTGACTGAAACCTAAAACTTAAGAAATTTATTGCAGTAGTTTTTCAAGTTTGAATCATTTATTCTGCTGACAAATAAGAAATAGTTTTTTACCTATAATTCGTCAGATATAGAGAGTGATGACGGGAGGGAAGAATTTAGGCATGTGAGGACGCCGAATGCTGGAGGGGAAAGGACACCGCTAAGAGCGCGGCAATAGACTGAGGCTCTCTAATCCCCCCACCACATGAATCAACTCAAGACCATGGCTCATGCTAGTATACTTTTACACATTTTCTTAAAACTTTCAGGGAATACATATTTTTTATAATGTAAAGTTATAATAAATAATCCAGGTAAAAACAAAATGTGAAAATCAAATTATTTCCAAGAATAATAATGTAAATGTAGAAGAGTTTATCTTGGAAGTGTTGTCGACAAGAATGGAGGAAATGAAAAGAGCAAGAAAGAAGAATCTGTACAACCTTTTTATTGGGGGGGGGGGGGGGGGGGGGAGAAAGGGTTCCCCTTTGAACAAAACTAATACGAGTTGTAACTTAAAATATCAAAAGGTGTATGAGAGTCCTGAAGTTCTAAGTAAGGTTAAATTAGTGTTTTAAGGAAGTAT
This sequence comes from Philaenus spumarius, assembly GCA_018207615.1. Taxonomy (NCBI): domain Eukaryota; kingdom Metazoa; phylum Arthropoda; class Insecta; order Hemiptera; family Aphrophoridae; genus Philaenus; species Philaenus spumarius. The sequence goes on from JAGFPH010001842.1 coordinate 195,546, forward strand.
TAATAATAAGTTTGTTTGGTGTCATGATAAATAGAAAAGCTCAAGTAAGAACCCATAGAAAAGCAAGTTGAAGGAAGGAAATGTTGTTATAGCCAAAGTTGTACTTGAGTAGAACCATGCACGCAAGAGAAAAGTCAGGAGACCTAAAAATACTTAAGGAGTATTTTCCTGCAAGGTTGAATGCACACGCATCTCAAGTCAATTAATTCAACTTCTTTGTTATTTTGTACAATAGAAGACCGAAATAAACACAAGGAGCTACATTAAAGGTTTGCTTAGCGTTGTTTTAAGTTAAGTGTGATCCGGGAAAAGTGGTTTTGTAGTGGGTGGATAATTTATGAGCATTGACCTCTTTATGGCTCATAAAACAGTTTTCTCCTCAAAAAGTTTTCAAAAGAAATAAAAAAAAGTATAATTTGTTTTTATATAATATAGGCGAAAACCTGAGTGGTTACCATCGCCTGAGAAAAAAAAATTAATACTTTTTTTATTTCTTTTGAAAATTTTTTGAGGAGAAAAATGTTTTATGAGTCATAAAGGGGTCAATGCTCATACATTATCCACCCACTACAAAACCGCTTTTCCCGGATCACAATTAACTTAAAACTTAAAAAAAAGTATTAAATGGATGCAATAATTTATCAAATTATTGCAACTATTTTTTTTAAGACAAACAGAAAATCTACGATTTTACTTATTTTAGTTCAAAATGATAATGTGTAACACTGAGATGATAAAAAAAAATACATATCTGAAATTATTTGGTCTCAGAGCAAGACCAATTCACAGATAAAATGTGAAAGGCTTAATATTACATGTTTCACTTTCAGGTCTGTCACGTTATCATCATATCTGGATTACAATGCTAGAATCAACAAAATAGTTGAGCTTTCTTTTTTTGCACAGTACTACGTAAGTACCTGTAATTCTTTTGTATATTGAACTTTGTATGTAAAGAGAATAATTATGTTTTTTTATGGCCCTTCAATTATGGAAAAACATTTTTATAAAGAGAATATAAGCATATTAATATTAATAATATTATAAGAGAATATTAATAAGCATTTTTGTTGAGAAAACATGTTTTTTTGAGGTCAACATGAGGTGTTATGGTTATACAGAATGATAGAAAAGTTACATCACTGTAACTTGACGTAGCGAAATGTAGCATATAAATATAGTATAAAATTGTATGTTCTAGACTTGACAACACTTTATGTGTTTATAGTTTTAATTATGAAGTTGCTGCAAACGCTAAACAGTATGAGCAAGTTGTTGATGTATAAATTGATTTTAGGCGCACCCCAGTTGTTACAAACGAGTAACAAATTGCTCTTGTTGAATACATTTTATGACAGTAATAATTACACTGAAACCTTTCTAAAAACTCCTCCTCCCGCACTGCAATGTAGCTAGCAAGCTTATCATAAACAAAGACCGAATAAACTAAATGAACAAAGATACTGGATATTTCGGACTTTATTTGACTAAGTACATTTAATTCACTATGTAAAGAGATTCAGCAACAAAAAATACACAATGTGGTTCTGCAAAAATGCAGTTAGAAAAAAAAAACAAATAAAATAAGGGTTGTACAAAAGATCAAATAGAGACCCTAATGTGTAAGTATTGCAGATTCTGTGCATGGTTTACCAATTTTATCAAAGAACATGAAGATATGTTAGATAACACTTTTTCACGAATGAAGCACAGTTTCATGTCTGATGGTTTGTTAATACTTTGACAACCCTCACAGTTTAAACAAACAGCAGTAGCTGTGCTAACTATGTTGACGAGAGGGAAATGACCTATTCAAGAGTTTGACAATTCAAATTCATCAATTGGGTATTTCCATGAGTTATTACACTCCTCATCTGTATAAGTCTTATAGGCATAAAGTATACCTTAAGGAAAAAACAGACGAGGAACCACTGCAAAATATTAAAACTGCAATTTTCATGGTAATTCTCAGATGTCGGATTGTTGGTCTTATATTCTTTGAATAAACAATCTACAGATTTTTCAACATTTTTAATAAACTGTATCGCCCAACTCACAAAAGCGAAGATTAATTAAGTCAAGGTTCTTTTGTAAGATGTGTTCAGAGATATTTTTATGAACGATTCTGCATAAAGAAATAAAAATTTTAATAACTTATAATAATTAGTTTTGATATTATTTCATTCCATCAAGTGACTTGACTCTCTATGCGAATAGAAGACACTTTAGTTACCATTCTTTACAAAATAACACGATTGTAAGTTAACTTGGTCATACAGTACAGAGATTTTAAATGAGGAAAGGATTATTGTGAATATCACAACACTTCGAGATAGAAAAGAACAAGTACATATATATTATATATAAGTAAAAGAATACATTAATTAACCATAGCAACAATATATTTAGTTAAGGAGAAAGTAGATTCATCTACCGTATTTACATAAATACATCACAAAAATTTAATTAAAATAAATCATAATATAGTACATTTTGGCTCTTATATACATGTGCTTTTGGTAAATGATACTCCAATAAATGAGGAACATAGTTTAGTTATAAAAGTTTAGATTTGGAAATTTTTTAATAAATATGCGATAAATAATCAACAATTTATAAATACAAAACTATTAAGAACTAAAAATTCTTATACAGTACTAATACATACATAGTAACTTTGCAAAAGCTTACGGGGTGATTATTTTACCTTGATTACAAATATTGGCGACCTTTAAATGAAGTATTATATATATCATTTTAAATTGGTAAATTTTATTTACGAGGCTATAACTTCTAAATGGAAGTGGTATATATTTATGGTACCTTATTTCAAAGATTAAAAACAAAAATTCATATGGGCAAATTAAAAAATTCTAAAAATAGTTGCAAATGATTGAGATTTAAAAAAATAAATTGGTGGCCTTTTAGAATAAGTCGAGTTTGACCAATTTTTGAAGTAATTCTTTTTAAATATTAACTTATATTTTCAAAGTAATTCTTACTCTTGGTAACAGTTAATACAATAAAATTGTCTATAGGTTAACTTCTGTTGTTAGAATTTGTTATTTAAAAGGCAGTGTCTCTTAAATGATTGAGTTTAAAAAAAATATTAAGAATGAAAAGTTTTAAAATAAAATGTTCAATACTAAAATACATTTAAAATTGCTAAAAAAATAAACTAACGGTTGCTGTTTAAAAAAGTGAACACATTGAAAATGTCAAATAGTACTGGTTTAATCATCTGCTACCTTATATTTTCAGTCACCAATATGATCAAGTAAAATATCATCCCGTATTATTAAAAATAAAAGTGCTGAAAATAACAATTTGTGAGCTTAAAAACATTCTCGTATCAATAATTACTGTATGTTATAAGCTGACTAAATGAATGAATGAAATAAGTCAATCACACTATGTCACTGTTGAACCATTATTTTACATGGCCAATAATTTGAGTACCTTGATTACCTTTGTTTAAGATCTCAAAAAAATACAAATACCAGACATAAATAATTTTCTACAAAATACAATACAAGTATGGTGTTCTACGATAAAACAAATAAACTTTAATCTAATGATGGTAGTGATATTTTGAAAAAACCTTGATTAAATAATAAAAATTGTTGAACAATAATTTATGTTTTAGGCTATTTACATAATTAATTTAATAATTCTATGGGCTGTATACGTATATAAATTAAACTTTTCTTTATTGTAAAAATTACAAAACATTCTCTATAAAAAAAGCAGATTAGAATATAAAATTTTTAAGCAAGATACTTTTATTTTTTGTTAGGATCAAATTGTTTTACTAACATAAATTTTGTGAATTGTAGGGTTTTAGCGGATGATGATCCATTTTTTACCAAATGATCAAAGGAACTTTACAGTCAACTTTGAGAATAAAGGCACAAATTATACCTCTTCAGCTGTTAGTTTAATCGAGCCTAGTATTCTAAATAAAATCAAAGGTAAGTTAATTTATTTGTATTTAGTTAAGTTTCTTCAACTCATAATAGCAAATGAAAATAAGTCTAGATTGAAGATAATAGTGACCGTTCATTTTTTTTTATCGCATGGTAAAACTGCCAACTGCGTGTTGGATCTGCAACAAACTAGGGTCCCACAACTGGCTAAAAAACACAGTGATATCTAAATACCAATATTTATACTTATTACAGGTAATCAAGATTTGTTTCAGTTAAAATCAAATTTCATAAATTTACTCCATTCAGGGAATGATTGTAAATTAGTGATAAGGCCATGTCACTACTATGACTATGTATGGTTCATTCAAAACTAGCCATAAAGTAAAAACATTAAGAAAAAAATCATATGATTCAGGTGGATGATCAAATTTGTCTTACGGTTTAAGACGTTAAAATCTTTATAAATATGATTTCTTACCGTCATTAACGTATCCTCATTACATGATCTTATCCTATACACGAAGAAATCATCAAGTCTGCTATGTGGAAGCAGTAGTTCCTTAATAATTAATTGTTTCTTGGCTGTTAGCTGCACTATATACCACCTGATTTTATTTTTTGAATGATTGTGTGTTTTGGCTAACAATGTACAAATTTTTTTTTGGTGATATGTTTGTGTTGTATTTAATAATTCATATTTATGCGATTCTAGTAAAATTGTAGTGTTAGAAAATGCACTGAACCGTTGTAAAAAACAGCTGTAACTCGTTGTAAGAAAAAGAAATCATATTTATAATTTGATTACGTATCAGTTGGCTAATAACTTTAAAAATGTTAAAATTTTTACTTGTGAAACGGTAATCGCTCTCTTTTTATAAACAAGAATACCGACATCGATCCTCAAGGAGGGTCGCCGGAATACTACCCCCCCAAGCAGGTTCCTACGTCATTTTGACGTCAGAGATCGGGGGGGCAGTTTTCCAGTCACGCACACTCAAGTTTCGATATAATTAGAATAAAAAAAACTAGAGGACTAACCT
>JAGFPH010001842.1:218387-229331 GCA_018207615.1 Philaenus spumarius
TGTTATGAACTTTTTTCAACTCCTATTTTTTCCACACCTTGAGCTAATGTTTGGTGTTATTCAAAAATCCTTTTACAAGAAATTTTAGGGCGTACTCTAAAGAGGTAGAATAGCTCCAAACAGATGAAATATTTTAAATATCAATGGAGTTTGGTGATTTTCTGTTCTTCAATAAATCCTCGTCATTTTTACCCTCTTTGTCCAATTGTACCCTCATGGACATTTTCCTTCTACATATAAGTCTGGAAGTATTACGTGCAAAATTACTGCAGTTATTCAGTTCATTAAAAACTGATCTATATTTGTATAGTTTTTTTAGCTGACTGGTTTTAGGGTACAAAGACCTTGAACCGAAAAACTAGATAGAAAATTATCAATTCAGAATGTTGTTACAACATGGACTGACCTAGCTTTCATTGTAAGGTCCTTTTTCTTTGATGGAGTAGAGAGCAGTATTAAACTAATTAATTACATCACTTGTTATTAAAATTGGACATGCCCTATTACTTAGAACTTTTCTAGTCTCTGCAGAATTACAACACCCAAAGATTACAGATTAAATTTTGAGCATTTTAGATTGAACGCAGAACAACTCCTTGAAATAAAAGGTAAGAAAAATTTAATATATTTTAAAATTTGTGAAAGAGAAAGGCAAAGAAGTTTACAATTTGGGCCATATTAAGACAAACTTTAAATAGGGCTTATTATTTAGAAAATATTAAATAATGCTACTTGGCATTTTAAAACAGTCAAAACCATTTTGGCACTTTAACAAAACAAAATAAATAAACATAAGTGTTAATATTATTTCACAACTAAAACAATACATACTGCAGCCAATCCTAAAGGAGATCGTGAGTTCCGAGACTTGTTGGTGTTAACTGCCGGTCTTTCTTTCCAATTGATTACAGTCGTATCAAAGGGACGTCTTCGTTTGTTGTTAACACCTTTAGGCGTGTAGGATATTCTGCGTAAACAGTTAGGTCTGATCATTGCAAACTCCATTCCTTTAGCTGCGTGCTGCACTGGTGAACTCTGTTTCAAACAGTGGTCCCTCTGCCAGGGAGATGACTGAACTGAAGAATTATCATCCGACACTAAATAAACAACAAGGTTTTGTTGTTGTAAGGTTTTTATAAATTGCTTAACACATTGATAAACAGTATGGTAAGCAATATGAGCCCATTAATGAACAGTAAACTATCTCGGTTGCAAAAGTCAAAACGTTAAAAACTAATAAAATGAAATTAGGGTGAATTGTTTCCTTATATTTTTTGTATGTATATAACTGAGAAATCTTTTTAACAATAAAGTGATTTCCAAAACCTTTTAACTGCAATTCTTTCTAACATATTATTAAGTGCATACATATCTTTAAAAATTAAAACACGTTTTGAATTCACTATATACCATAACTAATAGGTTACTGCAATTAATCGAAACATTCATTCAGTTACAACTGCTAGCTCCAATTTATCCGATTCAATGAGGCCTATAAATTAATTAAATAATAAGACACTCGGCCCTTCCTTAAATTTATTGAGCCGTCCCAACTTAGATTTCTTATTACATACTAGTTATCTTGCTATACAAAAAAAACATAACGTCTCTCAGGCTGTTTATAAATCGCAAACCACTGATCCAATTTGAATGTAGTTTTTCCTCATATGTTGGTACATAATCTGGAAAAGTTTTAGGGTAAGTTTGATTCAAATTGGTTTAGTAATTTTGGAAGTTTGAATAACATATATCTATATGAGTAATTTTTGTTTTTATGTGGGCAGTCCTATCTTACTGTTTATCAGTCACCAGGATGTCACAGTAATGATATTAATGCAGTCCAATCATCTCTGAAAACATTCATGATCTCATAAAACACGTAGTACTATCATAAGAAAAACCCAGATTTTCTAACATATTTAATGATATTAGGCCTAATTAAAATTATCTACCTTAATGTTTTCTTCATATAGTTATTAGCCTCCAGGCTTATGAATATAATCAATTAGTTTAGTAGTGTTTGTAGTGTCGTATAACTGTGTTAATATTTTGTTTCAGTTTTAACTGTTCATAAATTGACTAAAATAAATAAAATTCAATTATTTGATTGCATTCACAACGGAACGAAATAAGAAGAATAGTGTCCTGGACGTGAAGATGGCGGTATACTGTTGAAACATGTAGTCCATTAGGCCAAGCATGGATTGTTGAAGTTAAGGTAATATTACATGGATTGTTGAAGTTAAGGTAATATTAACCTAAACTGACTTACTTAATGTTTTCTAGTTTAATACACATTTTTAAGAGACCCTGTTTCTAGTTTAAAATTACCCTGTTTGGGTAATATTTAGTTTGTATATAAAAAAACTAAACAGATATTATTTTATAAACTTAACATAACAACATTAGATTAGATTTTCCATAAAATCCACACTTTTCAAAGTTTTTTATAAATTTAAAAAATAATAATAAAATGTCAGTTCATATATTGTTTAATATAATATTATGTTCTTTAGAAAGTGCTATTTGAAAATTTTCAGGTAGTCTATTTAAAATTTTATCACTATTGAAAAACAAAAAAAAACTATTGAAAAACTGAGATAGCCAAGTTAGTATGCCGGAAAATAACGTAAACTACGATTGTAATACTAAAATGAATGATATTACTATATGATAGAAATATAAAACACTCATGTTTTGGTACAATCTCTTTTCTGTAGTGCATCTAATAAGTCAGCGGATTTACACCGGTATGTCTTTTCACCATAAAATCACTAAACAATAATTAAAACTTGATATCACAGCATTCACTAGGACATAACAAGAAACATCAAAAGGTTGAAATTGTCAAAATCATTGAATAAACAGATGATATGAATTCAAAAGCGTATTCCAATACATACATTGTAACATTGGGTTTCCAACGAAAAACTTTAAAATTTCTATAGCCTAGTCAGGTGACATTTGGTACAACACATATAGCTAAAGTAAGTCGTGATGATGGCACTGTAGAAACAGCCACAAGATAACATTTCAGAACGGATACTGGGAGGGTTAATTAAAATAAAAAGTTTCATGCATATTTATTTAAGAAAATCTTAACCTCTGAACATACTTGTAACAGAAATTTATTAGCTTTGTTGCTCACAGCAGGCCTATATACCCTTTATTTATATATTTAAACCACATTATGATTAACAATTGTTAAGCAAGTTAGTTTTAGTAGGTCACTTAGTTTAGGTTGATGAAGAAATGGTATGACGAATTGTATACGATTTTGATGGGACACATTCCGACATACCAAGTATAATAAGTAGACCAATAAACAACAAAGCAAGTAAAACTGATAAGGGGGGGGGGGGGGGTTATAAATAGGGGGAAGAACAAGAAACGGAGCTGTTGGACGGTAGTGAAATGCGGTAGAGAACGTGACCGGTAGGAACCGAGCTATCCGGGGCTCAAGGTAGATATAAAAGGTGAGGGTAACATTGTGAATTTTTGGGGAATGAGATATAATAGTAAATTCAATTCTTTGTGTTATTAAAATCAAATTGGAGATATTCAATATTGTTTTAGTCTCTTGAATTCAGTTTTAGTACCAGGAGACCGAACTAAAGCTCGATTATAAGCAGGGCTATGATTTCAGTAACTATTATTGCAAATTTCCGTGAACATCGTTTAGGTTAGGCCTATAACATTAAACAACTAAATAAAGGGTATATTTATTTAGCAGAAGTATTCGTTCACTTTTTAATTTAATAAAAAGACGTAGAAAACGAATTTTCCCAGACTGGTGACCATTTCCAATCGATTTCTCATGGCCAAAAGCCCCATATAAAATCAAAAAATCAAAAATCCTTAGACGGAGATTCCAGATCCATTTAGCACACAAACAATTTTCTCTCGCTTTAGAAGATAAGATATGTGAGTTGTATATTATAAATTAGTTAAAGAGCTATCCAAATGTTTTAGGATCAATAACATTGTAGTGTTAAATATATAAGTACACAGTTGAACTTGGTTATAGCATAACGAAGAAACCGAATGAATCTTGACGCTACGTCCAAGTGACATTATAAAGATGTACCAACAGGAAATCGTATTTTTGTTATCTTGAGTGAAAGGACAAACAACTATACAGTTTTACTATTATTAGCAACATTATTCATGACGTTTATTAGAAAGAAAAACTATACTTTTCTTTTAATGTACAGTATAGACCTGATAATTGGAGCTGAAGTCACCTACAGTTATAAATTAGGTAACATTGGTTAATGTGTAAAGTTTTAATTAGTAAATACATGTGTAATGTGTATTAACAAACTGTATTAAAAACACTAAAATTACAGAACGTATTAAAACATTAACTTACTGTAGGCCTATTAAAAAACACGCAACAATTTAAAGTGTCAACATTACTGTGCGGGGGGGGGGGGGGAGTGACAACTGTCTGATTACAACTATGTAAATGTCTCGCCAGGCTATACGATTGAGTCTCGCCGCACTTTTGTAGTGTCCGAACACTTTTCCAGCAAGGTAAAGGGTTTAGTTACACACAGCACACAACTGACACCAAATACGAATTGTTCCTTAGGAGGGGTGGGAGAGTTAGTAGTGTTGCTGAGGAGGGGAAAAAAACCCCGAAATCAAACGAAAGGGGGAATTCTAACATTTTTCGAGTTCTGAGATATTTTGTAAATTTATGACGTTACAACCAAGTAAATAAATATTTATTGACGCTAAAACAGGGGTTTCTAATAATGTAACGATTTGATCAGACCTAAAAAAAAAATGATGCTAAGTCCGAATTGACGCATTAGCCGAGGCCGTTAAAAAAAAGTTCAATTGTAAATGATATCTGAACATAAAGTGAATATATAATTTAATGTTGTATCTTTTCAAATCCTCTCACATACTAGTATAATAGTTAGCCAAGCGAGTTGTATTAAGAAAACTCATATACGGTCCCGTAACACAATCAAAACTACCTTAATTTAATTAATAAATCAACAATACGATCTACTTACCACTAAGCGACGTAGAACTTTCTTGTCGAGTAGTACTAACAGTAGGCCAGTGAACCGGAATCCAACATGTGCGTTCGCCTTCCTTCCTATGCGATAACTCCAATATGAACTTTCCATCTGAAGACAAGACATTCATAAATAGTTAACAATGGTTAATCTAATACTAAGAGATCTTTCATTATAGGCCTTCTATGGATAATGTCTTATTCAAGTGAATTTATTACATGTTAATATGGAAAAGTTAAATAAGAACCTGAAAATTGATCTAACTTGAAAAACAAATTTAGCCTAATTAACAAAATGTAAATAAATTTGCAATAAAGTTGGCTAGAAAAAGCTTGTAAAAAACTAATTTGTTAATTTCAATATAATATGTTAGCAAAATATTGTATATTGTAAGGTTAGGTTAAATAGAGAGGCATAAGTACCATTTTTATTTTATAATAATCGATAATGGTGTCTGTTATAATAGAAATTGTTGTAAAAAGTATAGTAGGTAATATTAAAACTACAATACAAAATTAACTGACATTCCCTGAGATTTCTAGAATTCTAGAATTAACTAGACTTATACATTTTAGAAGAAATTTAACTAACAAAGATAATCAGTGAGAAATTAGGTCTAATAGTAAATTTAAACAAAAAGTAAGTTACTTGCTTAAAGGATTACAGGGTTTATTTAAATGTTGATATTTTCAAGAAAAAAAAAATTGGGGATTAGTTAGTAAGGGTTACTTTACAATAAAATTAAAAAAACTGAGCCAGGGAACATTTTGCAAAATTATTTTAATGGGTAACTAACTATTTATAGGCTAAGTGTTTGATTATTGTCAATGAATACAATTTTGAATGAATTAACAGATTTCTAGTTAGGCTAGTAGCCTTTATAAATTAGCAACAAATCAAAGTGTTAAACTCTTGTTTCAAATGAAGGAATAATTTGAGCAAAACTTTTATGTAATATCAAAACAAATAAGAATCGAGCTTCATTGAATTAATAAGAAAAACCATAGTTAAAATGTTCCATCATAAGCATTTGACATGTTATTTATTATATTAGGATTTTACCCATATATTATGGTCTAGGCCTATGTTTATATTCAGATGTGTTGTATGGGTATCTGCTATTTCCTATAATCAGCTGTTTCTATTACAATAATGTTCAGGGCTTTTAAGTCTTGTTTTGTTGCTTAGCAACCATTCAAGTTTATATTTTTGAAATAAAAGACAATATATGTATTCTAATGTGTGTGTACTTTAAACACTTGGTCACGACACTTTTTGGCGACGAGGATGGGATAGTTTGATCGAACCGTAAAGTTTGACTTTCAGTAGGCCTATTGAAACATGGTTCAACTGAATCTACTTTTGAGTTTTTGAGCAGTGATTGTATATACACTCTTGATACATGTCCTTTCCTTTTACATAATTAATTATGTTGCATGAGAGCTTATTGAAGTCTACTTTACATATACTTGCTTTGTGATTGTTGTTACCACATCGTATAAATTAGTCAAATAAAAACGCACGTTTTTATGCTTTGATTCTAGTAGTACATTTTTTAAAGTTCTGTATAACTATGAGATTTTAAAAAAATTATTATTTGGATCTCCTAGAAAAAAGTGTTTTAAATTAAAAATCCTAAGTTCAGGCTACATAGGTCTGATTTTGAGCATTCAAAACAACATTTAATCACTCTAGTACTCTAGTTGCAATTAATTTACGGAAGAGAAGATGTATACAAATTATACATAATAGACTACTATTTTTGTTTCAGCGTAGATTCAAACAAACAAGCAATAGATCTGTACACATAATCAAATGCTTTAGGTTTTTAAATGGTAAATATATTTTCTATTTACTTTATATTCATTACCAAAAAAATATTGGTCTTAGGCTAATTGTAAGCCTGTACAAAATATTTTGTATCATACTGCATTATAAACTGATGTTTTTAATGACCGCATTACGTCCGTAAAGTGACTCTTCATTGTAGTAATTCACTACTTCATCAAAAAGTAAGCTGATTCAATAATCAGCTGACTTCTTTTTGGTACTAGAACCAAAAAGTATTGTACGTAAACAATGCATTGCTGAGTTTTAAAATTACAACAGCTGTAAGTTCAAAAGTTCAGCAGTTTTATAACTGATAGCACTGTCACGCATAGGTTAAATCATGTTTAAAATATGTAGAAAAATTAACAATGTAATTTAATTAAGTGTTTGTGTGATTCCAGTGCAGTATGACAAAATTTATTTTTCATAACTGATACCTAAAGTGCTTTTTGGTGCTTGATTGCTCACCACGATCTCGTACCAAAAACATCCACTTTAGGTAGCCTACTAGTGATGATATATACTATTTTTTTTATTTAAAAAATATCTATTAAATTGTAGTATGGTAATTGTTTACTATTTCTTTGTCAGAAGCAAACCTTCCCATATCGAGATAATGTTATTGGTAATGGACTGCAATCGACAAATAAACATGTTTGAAGAGCCAGAACAACAAGATAAAGCAAGTTAAGTGGAGCCAACAAGGAGGTTTGTTAAAAGCGCAGGTCATAGGCGGGCGGTTGTAATCAGTTGTTATGGTGTCGTGTAGTCTCTTCTTCTGTGGGCGGTCCAGAACCTTATTCATGTCAGCCTCTAGGGCTTATTGCGCTCCCACGTAAGGACGTTGATCCCTTAGTTACCCTTATCAAGATCCATAAGCCTGTTGAACTTAAGAATCCTGTTGACAAGGTTATCTTGGGGTATGGTTTGTCCTTTGAGAAGAAAACAGAATCGATACGAAAAAAAAAACGGATGGTGTAAACCTATACTAAGGCGAGGTCAAGAGCATTTGCCTCGTCTACGTGTGATACGAGTTCAGTTTGAGCGTTCACCTCATCCTCGCTTTCCTCTGAGCAGATCGACGCTGTATAGAACTGACTCTAGCAGATGTCCCCGCACTTAATTTACGCCTTAAAAGTCAGTCGTTAATATTATTCATGAAATCCGCCTATTCCGAATTCCTGCTAAACCGAATAGTGTTCGGTCCCAATTAGTTCGGAATAGCGGGACTCTACTGTATTAATTGGCCTATAATATGACAGCCGTTACTTAATCTTCATTTTTTGTTTGCTTCTTAATAGGATGTTTTTAAAATATTTACGCAACTAAAAAAAACCTTAAACATTGTTAGCTTTACCTTAAAACAAGCGAGATTTGAAAGTGGTCCATCGGCAACATATTCAAGTTCAACTTTAAAATCAGACTTCAAAGATTTAAAGTTACATTAAATCAGTCATAAATAGCCTACATAAAAAAATACAACTAGGCCTATATAATTATATATACCTAATATGCTAAAATGTGGAGTAATACCTAGTCTGCTTTTAAAATTAATCCAAATATGCTGATATCGGCCACATCAGGAAAAGATTTCTTTCTTCTAGATTTTCATGGATAATAATGTAGCCTAAATATTTATGTCTTGCTTTGATGTTTACAGTCCTTCTAACTTAAATAACTTTTATTAATAAATTTAATCATAAAAAATCTGATCTATACCGGTATCTCAAATATAATAGGCCTATAGCCTGCTTACTTTATAGGTTATGCCATCAGCCATCATTTATAAATTAGAACAGCCTAGATAAGATAAAATAAATATAATGTAAATTCTAACCATTACAGTACTAACAGTTAGTGTAAAAGCAAATATTAATTTTAAAACCCTAACCTCTTTGAGATATGAACTTTTTGTAGTAGGGCAAACTCACACTATGCCATTAATAAGCTATTACCATTATTAGCAAACTGTATAGAAAGTTGTATTCTAAATTACAAAACTATATACGGTAAGCAGTGATAAGTATTGCAGTAGAAACTATCTAGGCCTATTATTAGCCTACTAAAATTTTAATTATTATTGAATTACAGACAGAACAATATTCTTTTATGAAAAGGTAAATAAATAAACACAGAATCTCTCATCTAATACGTTTGTTAACTCAAACGCATTTTAACGATAATGTTGCCAACTTCAGTGATGCACAAGCTACAATAATCAAACTATTGGCCTAACTTATCAGAGTTATCATTAAAAATTGTGACAATGTTGTTAAAAGAGCATTTGAGTCAATAAAATAGTAGGGCCTATTAAGTTAGTTGTAAGATTCTGTGTTCAAGATTTATTCTCACAAGTCAAGCTAAATCTTTATTTTCACATTAGCCTACATTAATCTAAAGGTATTAATGTTTTAAGCAAGGCATAGTCTATGTTCGACTAAACAATTAAATTAATAAACTCTATAGATATTTAAATAATAACTAAAATTTAAGTTGAAGAAATTACAGTAGGCTATTATAGGATACATCCCCTAACCTTAAATGCCAATTAGGAAACTTAGTTGGCTAGTAGCCTACAAACTATGGCGTAAATTTACTATAGCCTACAATCCCCGGCTGATATTTTTACAGACGACGAACTTCACATTCTACTGTTAAATGTTGAATACAGGTACGGTAAACATACTATTTGACTAAAGACAATGAGTTAGAATTTCAGGCTAATTTTTTATTCTTGCATTTCTGTTGGTGTAGGGTTGTATAATAAATTCGTGCCCAAACTATCCTGTGACTGATAACTGTAAGTTAGTTTGGTTAGATTTAGTAGACATTACTTTATAATGTTGAGGTTGCCATTGTAGATTAGGGGGCATATAATGTAATTTAGCTCTAAAATTTAACTGAATTTTACAAGGTTTTCTATTATTAGAGCAATTAGTGTGTAAGAAACTCAATTTTCCCCCTTTCTCCTTAGCATAACCTAATTTAAAGTAATACAAACTTCATATATTATACTAACTTAGCCTAATCCAATATTATTGGCTTAGGCCTACTTTAAACTAGGCTAGCTGACTACTGATTATGATTCAGCTTTTTATAACCAAGAGGTTACTACCCTTTAAGTCAGATTCATTTATGTAAAAGCAAAATGAGAATTAAATTATAGTAGCCTGTCCTGATGTTACTAGGTCTAGAATTGACATAGGCCTAATACTCTAAATTGGTGGCCCCTACTTTTGACAATATAATATTCATGAATTAATATTTTAGGTAGCAATTCAACACAGTTAAAAATGTATGTGGTATCCTACATACCTTTAAAAAATTTCAGTCTTCCACCACCAACTGGATTTGTACACTCCGAATCACTAGGAGAAGTAAGGTTAGGACTTGATGGTCCATTAGTGTTGTCAGTACAAAATTCTCTCTTTATGCCACTGGACAAATCTCCATTTAAACTCTTTTCTTCTGTCATTTTGGCACATGTTGCAGATGCTTTTATTTCTTGTATTCTCATTTCTTTTATTCCATCCCCAAACTTGGTCAATTGGACCACAAACACGTATAAATAAACTGGAAACAGCTCCGGGCTGTTGCTGAGACTTGCTCCATCTTCTGGTATGTAGTAGGACAGAGCTCTTCGTTTACATGACCATGTTCTATTGGTCCACCTGCTGAAAATGTGTTAAAAATCGCACTGTTCAGATATGATTAGGTAAAAACTAACATTCTATCTTGTAATTCACAGATTAAGTACTTTATGATCAGAATTTATTGACCTTTTTTACACAGACGATACATTGAATTTAAAAGCCGAAAACAAAATGATTTCACTTACCAACACACAACCGCTCGTCGTCAACATTCCATTTGTCCACTGTTCCTTATTCCTTCACACTTCACACCCCTGTGACAGCCATTTTAGGTTGACTGTTCCGTTCCAGTGTTACATCCGTTTCAAAGAATAAATAATTTATTCTCATATTATTATTGTTAGAAAACTCACAGGCAGATTTATTAGATACACATCAGAAATACATCTTTATAAAAATACTATTAAAGAAAAACTTTATCTAGGCTT
>JAGFPH010001843.1:0-13819 GCA_018207615.1 Philaenus spumarius
AAATTAACATTATTATCTATGACTATGAGTGTAGACTTCATTGGAATGTTCTGAATTGCTAGTTGACGTGTGAATCGAAGCCTCGGTTGCTAAAAACAAAGGGCTATCTGGGACCGGTAGCACAAGTACGGCAGCAAATTTTAATAATTGTAGAACAAATGAGTTAGTTGTTAAATAAATTGGTACTTTAAAGAATTGTGTTTCGGTTTAATAAATAATACCGCCGCCCCACCGCCTCCTTACATACGATCCTTTCTCTATAAAAAAATTGTTTTTTAGCCAAAACATATAAAACGATAACGTAATAGGTATCATCAATGACTACATATCAATAAGACGAACAGTTTAAATGGGTAGAATTCAGCCCAGGAAAGTAGGTATAAAAGTTAGTTCATGCACCTCGTTGCTAGGAGCTCTCATTGCGCGTTTTGCAGGCCGAGTGTGTGACAAGAATGGAAAGAGAAGGAGAGACAGAGAGGTCCGACTGTCATGTGACCTTGAGCGCAGATTGTTGTGTCTCGGACAAGCTTTGGTAGAGTAGCCCCATATTTGTCAATGCGATTCATTTCCCACATTGTAATAGCAGTGTACTAAATAAATACATTTTAGTTGGTTTTCTTTTCTAATGTTTTTTAAGTAATGTAAGTTTGTAAATATGGTTTTAGTATGTAATATGGTTTATAGTGTAAATACTGTTAGTGTGTAAAGTAAATAGCTGTTACATTTTGCAATGCAGTCCTGTTCAAAAAGTGGAGGATCTAAATGTTCCTATAAAAACTGCAACAATACATCTGTGAAAAATCCAGACTTATAATTTTTCAGGTTTCCAGTGAAAGACAAAGAAAGGTATGAATTTATAAAGTTTTCTTTAATGTTGTGTTGTATTTGTGCGAGAATTAATTCTCGTAGAAGTCGTAGGGAATTAATCAACATAAGACTCAAAGACTTTGTGAAGTTTATTAAAATATATTGACAGTTAATTTTTAATGGGAATATGTAATAACGAGGGTAAAAAGAGGGTTATTAAACAGGGTGCTTCATAACTCTTGTCACATATTTTCTGGAATCGTTCCTGGGTACAAAATAAACACCAAATCACTGTTAATTTGTCTAAAATCATTCGGTTGTCCTACTGTGACCAAAATGTTTTTTTGTTTAATGCATATCTAAAAAATTACTAAATACCAAATTTATATCAACCTTTTGTATTATAGTATTACCTAAATGGGAAAAAAGTTAAGTTGACGTGACTTCAATATTTTCAAAATGGCGACCGTTTAAAACTTTCGAACGGAAATAACGAAATAACTAGCCCTTTCCCGAAAAAATGTCAAGAATAACTTTTTTTGCAAATTGAATTCCCTATCGATTAAGTTCGTTTAAAAAAATTGGTTAGAGAATAACGGACTTATGGTATTTTTCGCCAGACAGTGCATGTCCCTCCCCTCTTGGGGGCGATGTTCAGGATCGGTTTAGATTTAATCAAATCAGTTTCATTTATTTTGACACAGAAAGCTGTTTGTTTATACAAGTTTTTATTAAATTTATACTATTGGTAAATTCTTTTAAGAATTGTTTCAGTTAATACTAAACTCGTAGGAGTCAGCTGATTTGAATTTTGTCTGACTTATTGTTTGTGATGATATAGTAACAATCGGCACCAGCTGATTCTATTTTTGTTGACTTTATTATTGCTCTAAAAAAGCAACAAACAATATTGTATCGATAATATTGCATTTATAAACATTTTAGCATAAAGTTTTTCGTGTTTTAAAATGTGTTTGCTTTATTAATTAACTATGGAAAGTTACACAAACGCTGAGTATTGCCTCCATTTTACCTCCTAAGTGAAATAGATTCTGCCAATAAAAATATTGCAAATATGGTTTAGTAACCAGGACTACTCTTAAGTACTTACTAATTGCATAAATTTAATACAAATTTGTGTAAAAAAACAGTTTTCTGGGTCAAAATAAATGAAACGCATTTGACTAAATGTATTATTGCAATAAAATAGTATCGCCGTCCGATCCTGGACATCGCCCCCAAGAGGGGCATGCACTAACTGGCGAAAAACGCCATTCAGGATATGATTCTAAGCGTAAAAATGATTGAAAAAATTCCTATGAAAGTAGGTATGTCCTAAAATGAGCGTTCCGTCTATCAGTCTGTATGCGATATTTTAATTAAAAATTATTAGTTAAAACCCACTAACAATATAGAGATGAAACTTTCCACGTATGTTGTCCGCTTGCAGACTTATTTAGTGTACAAAATCTTTTTACCTTTCTAAAAGGCGGACATTAAAAGTGTTTGTAGATACGGCCGTTTTAATGTTACTTGAATTTGTAAAATTTAATGCCTCAAACTGTTCCTTTACAAAACATACAATTGATTCAAACTGTCAAATTTCAAATATATATATTTACGGATTGATAGTCATGGGTTTGATTCCGAGTTTTTAAAAATCAAGCCATAGGTGGAGCAGGATGGAAGCACCTCAAAGTACAGTTAACCAGAAAAGTTATAAATTCTCAATTATCAATATGTGCCCCCCCACCATTAAAAACGCGGGGAAAAATAATTTTCTTATTAACACACTGTTATTTATGCACTGATTACAAATCTTATATTGCAATATTTCTGAAACAAACCAAGCGAATGTGAAACCCAAATTTGTTATTTGTCTACCATTTTTGACGAAACTCACTTTCTTTATGTTTTTTGAAGTGCTAAATTTGAATTTTATATTGGATTTTACACATCTCACTTTTGTGGCGCGCTGATAAATTACACTGATAAATGATTTTATTATACAAAGAATTATTTAAATCAGAGGGACTTGAGACTATTTTGTTAGTTATGTTTCGCTGCTGAAGTAGCATTTATATTCCAATTATTTAAAAAAAAGGATTTTGGTAATAGGAAAAATAAACTGATAGATGTGTTTAAAATAATTAAACTTTATGGGATCAATGCAAAGTTATTAGCCTATTTACAGATGCATAGACTGGATAGTTGTTAACTGCGGAAATTACGATTTTGCAGAACTACCAGACAGTAAGTTGAGGTACCGTGTCCTGTGTTCAGTTCATTTTAAAAGTACAACATACATATATAATATAATACAGTAATATAATATTTTATAACTTTAAGTATAATATTTCCAGTATTGTTGTATTTTTATTGTCCAATCCTTGAGGAACATGTTGTTTGTTGTATTTCAACTTCTATTTCATCTTATGTATAACAGCACAAAATATAATATTTTATAACTTTAAGTATAATATTTCCAGTATGGTTGCATTTTTATTTTCCAATCCTTGAGAAATATGTTGTTTGTTGTATTAAAACTGTATTTCAACTTATGTATAACAGTGCAAAATATAATCTATACTAATATTATAAAGAGCCTAAAAAGAAGTAAAATTTGTTTGTATGTAGGGGGTCGGGGTAATCTCTAGAACTACTGAACTGATTGAAAAAATAGTTTTACTAATAAAAAGCTACACTATCCCTGTGTAACGTAGGCTAGAATGTTGATTGTTATACTTTCCTGCTAGAGAGCTGAAAATTTGGCAATTATTAATTTTAAGTGTTTTATAGGAAATAAAATAAATAATAACATACGAAATTTACATAGTTACGTCTAATTGGTGAACTGGGGGGTAACAGCCCCTTCACAATAAAAATAAATTTTTATACTTCCCGTGATTGACACCTTTGTTTTATAAGTGGTAATCTGTTTGCATTTGCTTCACCGCGGGGTTTGGTGAGCGAAGCGATCAGGGGTTGATACTTCTAGTACTGTAGTTATAACTTTAAGTATAACATTTCCATTATTGTTATATTTTTAATTTCAAATCCTTGAGGAACATTTGTTCTTTATTGTATTAAAACTGCACATTAATTTGAACCTTTATAAAAATTTCTAACAGACACTTTGTCTCTGACCAAAAATTAAAAAATCTTTCCAGCAGAGTGAAAATTGTATGTCATTATCAAAGTGAATTAAACATCAATGTTGTAATATTGATCAAAGAAATAAGAAACAAGTCATTTAATTAAACTTTGTTTACAGCATTGGAATCGTATGGTTCTTAACTACGAATCGTAAAAGTTTTATAATTTTACAGCTCTTCTAAGTGTATTAAATAGTAGTGTAATATTGAAGCGTGGTTTTTACTCTCACACTGCACAGCTCAGTTTTCGAGGAAAAGGAATGCTCTAGCTCTCTCTCTCTCTCCCCCTCCCCCAGTCTCTTCTTCTGCACTTCATTGAAATCCCACACTTGACTTGTCGGCAAAAAGCGCGCTCAGCGTTCCTAACGGCGGGTGGCAAAAACACACTTTTATACCTGCTTTCTTGGGCTGAATTTTTAACATTGGAACTTTTCGTCTTATTGATATGTAGTTATTGGTATCATTAAGCGCTATGACCATTTTACTGTCAAAATCATTCTTCCCGTACCCAAAAAAATATAAAACGATACTGTACCCTACAAGGTACTTTCAAAATGTAGGCTCAAAGTTGTGATCCTTTCGCGCTACGACAGTTTATTTATCAAAATCTGATTTCTCGTACCTAAGTACATATTAACCCATACCCGACACAATAATTTCAAAATGTTTACCTAAAATGGTGCCCCTAAAGCGCTAAGACTCTTTAATAGCTAAAATCTGGTTTATCGTACCCAGAAACATATAAAAAGATACCAAAAAAATCAAAACCCCGAAGCGCTACGACCCTTTCTCTGTCACAATCAAGTTTTTTATATCCAAAAACATATACAAAAATATCCTACATGGCATTTAAAAAATTTTGATTCCAAAATCGTGACCCTGTAGAGCTACGACCCTTTCCCTATCGCGTACCCAAAAACACGTTAAACGACACCACACAAGGTATTTTCAAAACTTTAGCTCAAATTTGTGATTTTTCCTCTACGACTATTTCTTTATCAAAATCCAATCTGATTTTTGGTACCAAAATACCCACTAAACCATACCGGACACGATATTTTCAAAATGTTGACATAAAATAGTGACCCCAAAGCGCTACGACTCATTAACTGTCAAAATCTGGTTTATCGTACCCAAAAACATATAAAACGATATTTCACTCTTTATTTTCAAAATTTCGACTCCAAAATCGAGACCCTTAAGCGCAACGACCCTTTAACTGTCAAAATCGGGTTTCCCATACCAAAAATCTTATAAAACGACACCCCACATGATATTTTCTTTCTTTACTCCGTTGGTAGGCCATTTCTCTATAGGCCTACCTGTGCGCATATTTATTTTAAATTTTGATACACCGATACACCTAATGTCCGAGCATCATACAAATGCACTTTCATTATATTTTTAAAATGTTACTCTAAGTAACTGCTTAATTAACGGAAACAATGTAAAAAATCTTTCGAAATCTAATAGTCACAGGTAATACAATACTATATTGTAGTAATTTATACTATTTTTTACTTTCTCCACCCTATACGTAGTATATGGAGAAAGTATTGTTTTCGTAAAAATGTTTGAATTTGAATTTTCAGTTGAATTATCTGTTTTGGTGCTCCCAGAACCCCAAAAAATTGTTTAGTGCAATTATCTGTGTTGGTGCTCCCTGAACCCAAAAATATGTTTAGTGGAATTTTTTGTTTTGGTGCTCCCTGAACCCAAAAAAGTGTTTTTAGAGTGGTGTCTGTCTGTCAGTCTGTCTGTATGTATACACGACCAGAGAGGACACTATTGGTCCGATTTTCATGAAATTTGGTATGTAGGTACTAAACCCTAATATCTCCAGGCGTTTTTTCATTTTTTGGAATTTTTAATTTTTAAGGGTAATTTACCCCTAAAAACCCATAAAAAACTACAAAAATGCAAATTTCTCAAAAACGGCTCTAACGATTTTGATCAAATTTTCAGTATTTATAGTGCTTAAGATGCCAAACAAAATGACACCACCCGCTTTTATCAAAACTTCGGCGTTTTATAATTATGGGGAAATGTTTAAAAATAAACAAGTTTGTGTTGTCAATCTAGCATCGCGGCAGCGGCCGCACGGGGTTGCACCACGGTAGCGAGCACGGCCAGTAATTAAAAGGTCGCGCGATCGAATCCCGCCTGGGACAATAATTTTTTTATACAATTGACGTAGGTAGAATATTATTTTTTTGTTTTGTTCTAAAAAGTAGTAAATAAAATGATTAAAAACAATATTATTTTGACTATAGTAAGTTGGGAGAAAGTTTGTATCAGTTAACTGATACCGTTTATTGTAGTAATATATACCATGACGTATTTTTAAACTTTAAACAATACACTAAGTAAATCCAAACAGTTTAACACCTTTTTCTTTGAAATCGCAGTCAGAAATTTTAATTTAAGAGCTGGGATTAGTATATTACTTTGAGAACTTGAGTAAGATTTCTAAAGATATAATATATAGTAGTGCCGTATATAAATAATATACTTTTCTAAGGTGTCTTAAGTTGGTTTTGTCCAACTTAAGACGCCTTGATCAACTAGAGGTTTCTGAGCCACATGAGTTGTAATATTTTCCGTGCCAGATCAACTTCGATCTCAGAAACAGAACTATGTATATATAAAAGATTGCCACTAGTTTAAAATAAGCTTCCACTAAAACTTTTGATAAATTATGTAAAAATCGTTAACAACCCGCTGAAATTACAAAATTTTGTTTGACACAAGTTAACACATATATATATTCTTCAAACTTGGGAAGTATTGAATAGATTTTGATCAAAATTAGGCTAAATCCTTCCTGGGTGTCACATCTAGTTTTCATAAAAAATAAGAAAATATATAACTGGTTCTAAATTTTTATAAATTAATAGGCAGACAGAGATAAGTTGTATTGTTTGTGGTATAGAGTATAGAAAATCTTATTTTTAAATTAATGAACACTTTATATGATTTATTATTCCAACGGCCACAGTATCAATTATGGGATTACTTCAGATGGAAATTCAAATAAACAGCACAATAAAGAATTATTTGCCTTACAAAAAAAGCAGTAAGAATGATTTTAAAATTAAAGCATAGAAAGTAAAGCAGGTGCAACGTAAGTGTATATTTGAAAAACTTAACAGCACTTACATCATTAAAGCTAAATCATACTGTGTTCCTTACGAAAAACAATGACTTTCATTCTAACTCCCTAAGAAGAAAGGGAGATATTTGAGGGTACAGCATTTATTGAACTTCTATAAAATACCCTGCAAAGCCAGTTAAAGGTCTAATAAACTTATATAGCAACAAAAGATCATTGTAATGGTTATCCAGCAACAGGCCGCACTGGTTTCCTTATAAAAGGTTTATTTTATCTGCGCAGGTTCATTATGATTTGCACAAATTGAATACAACAAACTGATCACATATAAAATAATTTCAACACTATTTATTGCTAATCGGATTAAGACCATTTTTATTTAATTCGCATTCTTACAAACATTACAATAAATTATTATTGTGAGTTCAGGGCTGGGATTGTACCATGATGTAAATTTTTGTTTAAAAAGTTATACTAAGTAAGAGTTCGTTCTACGGAAACAGTTTAAGACCATTTATTTTATTTTAATCAACTTTTTTACAACAATAAAATAATTTATTATTGTGAGTTCAGGACTGGGTTTGTACAATTAATTGTGTACATTTGGTTTAAAACACTATACTAAGTAACTGTTCGTTCCACGGAAACAGTTTAAGACCATTTTATTTAATTTGGTTCAAAAAACTATTCTAAGTAAAGTGTTCGTTCCACAGTTTAATACCACTTTATTGTAATTCACTTTTTTACAAGAATACAATGAATTATTATTGTGAGTCCGGTTCTGGGTTTGTACAATTGTGTACATTTGGTTTAAAACACAATACTAAGTAATTGTTCGTTCCATGGAATAGTTTTAAGACCATTTAATTCACTTTTTCACAACAATACAACAAGATGAAAAGATATAACACTTTTTCGAGACTTCGGCTCGTGTTTTTTGTTTGTTTTAATAACTGTCAAAATCGGTTTTCCTGTACCTAAAAACATATAAAACAATACCCCACACTGTATTTTCAAAATATTGACTCCAAAAACGTGACCCCGACGAGCTACGACTCTTCAACTGTCAAAATCGGCTTTAACGTACCCCAAATCATATAAAACGACACCCCACACAGAATTTTCAAAATTTTGACTCTAAAAACATGACCCCGACTCGCTACGACTTTTTAATTGTCAAAATCGGGTTTCCCGTACCCAAAAACATATAAAACGTTACCCCACACTGTAGTTCAACATTTTGACAAAATATTTTCAAAATTTTGACCGAAAAACGTTACCCTGACGTGCTACGACTCACGCTAGAAAGCTCAAAAGATTGTCAACTCTCCGCAATAAAATTACGACGATTTTGGCACCAACAGAAGTTTTCTACGACGTCTGTGAGTGCATATATCGTGTTAACGGACGCACAACAATTATCGCATGATTTCAATATTTCGGCATTACTATAATTAATTATTCTTAAAATATTTAATTATTCCTTAATTAATTGTAAGATAATCTCCTAACTAAACTATTAAAACCTTAACCCTATAACTTTGTTACTATAAACTTCAAGAAGTTTATTTCAGCAAGCTTATAAACGGTCATCTACTTTTACCGCCTTTAAAAAAACAACAGTTGCAAAATAGGTTATGAAACAGTAATAACTAAGTGTAGTACATAACTTTCCCGTTAGGATTCATTTCCCCTCTTTTGAAACTAACTTTGCTAACAGAGAGTGGACAACGTAGGACTATATAAAAATTATACTTAGTAAGATAGAACTCCGGTGGATTATAAACTGTCACATAATGCCACTCCGGAGTTCCCTTATGAACGCTGGAGTGGCATCTTCATTCCGGAGTACCACTGTCCTTAAAATATACGACATTGGAATTGCACGTTAAGGGGTGATGTACACACACATATATATATATATATATATGAATTTTAATGACACCCAAAAACGTGTTCTGTGGACCATGATCGGTGCTCATTTGCTACTCCCGACCTTGGGTCTCACCATAAGGGCCACTGCAATAGTTAATTTTTCCTATGGAAATTCGCTAATAATAGAGGGACCACTAACAGCGGACATAGTATATTATTGGCTAAAAGGTACATTTGCTGAGAACACAGTTCCTAGTTAACCAAAGAAGGGGGGGACGCTAGTTGAAAGCATCAAGAGATGAGTTAGTCTGTAAGTAAACGCGTCCGCGAGTAGATTCAAAAGAGGGGGGGGGTTGATCTTGCTTTTGCCTCAAGGCGTAAATTTAGCTTAGAATAAACGGAACCAACAGAGATATGTTTGTCGTGTCATCACATATATAATAAACATAATGAACCGATTCAGTTTACCGATTTATTGAAGAGTCTACCTTCCACCGCCATCATCCTGACCACCTGTACATCCGCACGAGGACCGAAAGGTACAACCCGACCAGGGAAAACGCCGCTACAAGAAGCCTGACAAAAGGCTTAGGTGAGCCGGACAAAAGGAAGCGGGCCCCATGACATACCGGTAGCTGATCAATCTGTTCTTGAGATAAAATTTATTTAGTTGAAAAAATCAAAATGGAAGATAGGAGGGGAAAAAACATTTCCGGACACATGTCTAATTGATTTTTTGTTTCCTTCTTATGCCTTGACTCATTTTGCAGAATCATTATGAAACCGTGCCATGGAGGGTACTGTTAAGTTTGCCCCACAACCAATACTGTAACAAAAATACAGATTAGGTTTACAATACACCTCGCTGAAATATTTCGGCAGAGGTGCGAACCTATTAGCCTACCAAGGAAATGTTTATGAATACAATCATAATGTTTAGTTACCTAAATTATTAAATGTATTAAATCAATGTAATCAGCAAATATAATTCAACAAAATTTAATGGTAACAAATTGTAAAAAGAACAAAAAACCTTAAAAATAAACTTACCTCACGGCATGTTAGGCCTAAATAAGCTATATAAAAATTAATATTTCTCGAAATTTTTACATAAGCCTAACTTAACCCTTAAAATAATAAGATAGTCATATTCGATTCCAATGCCTTTAGCAGAACATGAGTCACTTTAGTTGTAAATTTATCACAAAAAACAACTTAAATATTGTCTAAACTTACATATTGGGATACAACTCTTTGGGGGATACATATTGGCCTATCAAAACTCTTAATTTTTACTTTTCAGTAGAATCTAAACAATTAATGAATAATGATTGATATGGTTTCAATACATAGTACCACCTGAGTAAACACGATCTTAGGCGCTAAAAAAATTATGCAATTGTACTACTATTCTTCAACACATTATTTCTAATTTTCATAAAGCTAAACATATCATGTATAAATAACAGATACAGTACAGTCTCTATAATCCAGCACGTCCAGTAATCCGGCGCTGTTTCCGCCGATTAGTCAGTAAATTTCTAGACATAATTTCTAGAAATTTCTAAAATATGTCTAGACGTGAGTCTCCACAACACCAGCACAATAGTAAGTCGGCGTCTGCTATGGGAAGTTGAATACATTGTGATTGTTGGGAGTGAGTTAAGTGAAGGCCGTGTTGTAAGTAGCACGGCTGCCGCACACACAGTAAACAAGGACTCGGCGCTTTGTGCCTACGCAACTGCAATAACTTGGGCGGAAGAAAACGGAGTTTCAGCTTCCGACATATTGGGAAACTTGAAGGTCCCGGGTTCAACTCCCGGTCTTGGTCTATGTTTTTTCACTTGTAATTTAA
The DNA here is from genome assembly GCA_018207615.1 of Philaenus spumarius. Classification (NCBI taxonomy): domain Eukaryota; kingdom Metazoa; phylum Arthropoda; class Insecta; order Hemiptera; family Aphrophoridae; genus Philaenus; species Philaenus spumarius. Next base: position 10,805 of record JAGFPH010001843.1, read on the forward strand.
TTAAAATATCCCTTGCTGAGGAAGTGTGTAAGCGGAAAAAATAAAATAAAATATTCCCTTTAATGCAAAGAAGCAGAAAAGCAGTTCAAACCATTTTGCTGTTGTTTAAGTAAATGTAAAGTGTACAGTAGGTATTCAATTTTCATTTTGCGTGTACAGTATTTAGTGACTTTGTTCATCGATTAAAATACATACTGTACTGAACCTTTCTGTTTCATATCACAGTTAATTTTTCATAATAATTAACGAAATTTCATTATACATTATATATTTAAAACGATTATTGTCTTAGTTTTCGTAAGCAATAAAAATTTTGTTTATTGTTAAATTTCTTAATTTTTTAATTCACTTCCACTAATCCGACATTTTCGGTAATCCGGCTCTACTAATCCCGATATAGGGCCGGATTACCGAGATCCTACAGTATCTATATATTAATAGGCAAGCACAAAACTTGTCGTCCTTTTTTCTCAGCTTGTGTGCATCGTAGGAGAAATTCGCGCATACCGTTAGAAAGGTAGTGTCCTGTAGATGAGCAGAATCCCATTATAACATCGGTCCTCAGGGATACGCCCCAGTAGCCCTCAAAGTTTCAATGTTAATCTTATGGAAGGTCAATCTTAAGGAAGAAGAAGAAAGATTTCTTTTGATTTTATCAGGGGCACAAAAAACAGCTGTTCGTATGAAAAGCTTAAAACAGCTGATTTTGATCAAAAGCTGATTTTGATCAACAACTGATTTGGATCTAAAACTGAATATAATTTTAGGTTAGGTAAATCAAGCAATAGCAATAGCGAAGCATTGCCGGGTCCACTAGTAAGCCTAAATACCTACATATAAAAATTGTACTAAAATAAAATATCATCGAAATAAACATAAAATTTTTAGTTAATAAACGCGTAATAAAATGGTTCAATTATACAATTTTAACATTTGACATCAGGCTATTACACTTCATAGAGAGCTTCCCGCACATAAAAATATATTCCATATTTGGAGTAAATTTACAATAAGACCCTTGACCAATATTTTTCCAGAGGACTACATTCTACTGTTAAATGTTGAATACAGATAAACATACTGTGACTAAAGACTATAAATTAGAACTTCAGGCTATTCTTTCTTTTTATTATTCTTGCATTTCTGTTGGTGTATAGGGTCGTATAGTAAATTCGTGCTGCATATTTAATAAATATATACTACATAACTTACAAATTGTAAAAAAATATCAACCTAAACATAAAATTTGTTTATTCATAGTTAATAAAACTGCTAAAACATGTCATAAAAAAACTACTAAAATTATCACAATTCTACATTCAATTATCAGTTACAATGTGTTGGTTGACACCAAGGCGTCCCTTGGGTTGACACCATCTTTCCTAAAAAAATGTCCTCTCTGCAAATATATCAGTTGTAAACAAGCTCAAAATATGATTGTTCAAGATAATATCGTTTATTACATTACTTGCATAAAATAATTGTGAATTGGGTGTGTTCAGAACATGCTGATCAATAGTTCTAGCCATATAGTATTTCAAAAAAAAAATTCTAATTCTAAAGCTATGCTGATTGGAAATGATACCTTTGATCAGAGTCTTCAATTGGAAACCCATCACAAACTTGTATAACATCAATACAAACTAAGCCTACACACAAAATGCACTTTTTGTCACTCATTTTAACACAGTAATAACTAAACTGATGAAGGTAAGTGGTAAGCTATATTCAAGAAACAGAGTGATGTATAAACAAGTCATTACTTTTTCATTATCGTTTAAATCTAAACGTAAGATAATAATATATTCTGTGATGAGCTTAATAGTTACATTTTACAAGTGCAAACAATTTTATATAGCGTCCAATAGGTAACCAAACAATCAATAAAATAAAGTTAGTTCAGTTGAATTTTATTTATATGTTTTAATACAAAGTTTAAAGTATGCTACAATTACAACAAATTATTTGACCTTGACATAATAATAACAACAATAAACGGTACCAGGAACTGGCACATACTTTCTCACAAATACATTTAAATTACTAAACAGATTCACTGTGACTTGTAGGGTGGGGTAGGAGAGTTTTTTTAATTAAAGTTGGAGATTAACTAATAAATATTATTATTATTATTCTTATCGGCGTAACTTTACTATTCGACTCCCCGCTCATATGTTTGCAAAAGAAGACCTTTTTTTTAGGATAGAGAGTAGTGCTGCCAACCTAACTATATTGTACTAATTGAATGTTGAATTATATATTGTATTGTAGTTCAGTAGATTAGTGGTATAATGATTACTGTAAATATAGATATGTTTGCAGACGACGAAGATTAACTGTAAATATACGAATAAATATAAAAAATAAATCTTTGAAGTTATTTTTTCCCGTATGTAAAGCGTATAAATGTTTAATACGTAATGCGTATTAATATTGTATTGTTTGTTGTGTAATGTGTTTAAGAACTGCAATTACATGTTTTAAGCTATGATATGTTATTTGGGTACACAATTTGTACATAATATATTTAAGAATGTATTTATTCTTCATGTAATTGTATAGTTTTGTGATCGCGATACGGACTGACATTTTCGAAATAAGTTGTGACGTCATGCGTAGGAATACAAGTGTTTAACCGCGCATATGCGTAGCTTAGAAAATACAAGTCCCGAGTGTAAAAGTCATAACAGAGTTTTTGTAAAGTGAAACAATTTTGTTTGAGAAAACTGTAAAATAATGGAAAAATTAAATCTAAAAAAGTTAATCGTAAAGAACCGTTAAAAACCTGGAATACTTAAAGTGGCTCCAGGAGCTCAAAGTTATAACAGCAATACTATTGTGTAAAGTGCAATAAAAATATGAAATTATGCCCTAAAAAGTGCTGTAAAGACGGTTAGGTATTTGTTTACTTTAACTTGTCAATCAAAATTACTATAAACACACAAACCTGAACTTTTTTCTTAATAAATATAGTATTTATATACTTCACTGATGCCGGGAAACCAATATTTAACC
>JAGFPH010001843.1:13919-57959 GCA_018207615.1 Philaenus spumarius
ATACTGTTATCGGCAACATACTGTGACTAAACAGTTTAGGTCAGTCCTCTAGTTTTTTCTTTTATTATAATTATATAAAGTGGTAATACGATGAAATATTATAATAATACAAATATTATAATCATACTGTTATCAGCAACACACTGTGACTAAACAGTTTAGGTCAGTCCTCTAGTTTTTTTTTAATTCTAATTATATAAAGTGGTAATACGACGAAATATTATAATCATACAAATATTATAATCATACTGTTATCGGCAACATACTGTGACTAAACAGTTTAGGTCAGTCCTCTAGTTTTTTTTTATTCTAATTATATAAAGTGGTAATACGACGAAATATTATAATCATACAAATATTATAATCATAGTGTTATCGGCAATATACTGTGACTAAACAGTATAGGTAAGTCTTATTATTATTTTTGCATTTCTGTTGCCATAGGCTAGCCTAGAGTCAAATAGTAAAGTTGGACCTAATTGCAGGCTATTTTATTTTTTGTATGATGTAAAGTTGTAGTTGTTTAAAAAAAAGAAATTAATTTGTGATTGCTATTTGTATTTGAATAAATTTAAAAATTTAATGTAAGTTACAATTTTAGGCTATTTTTGTTTTATAGGCCTGTATATAAGGTTGTAATTAACTGTTCTATTCAAACAAATCTTTAATTTTTGTTTAATAATTTTATAAGTTTACAATTTTGAATTGATTACAATGTTATTTGAGTTTTATTAGAAGTATCTTAAATTTGTGTGTAGTATTCGAATAAAATGAGTATTACTTTATAATATACAATGTTGGATGTATTAATAAACTTAAAATATGAATTACATTTTTTAATTTTTTTACTTTGCATTATTACCTAATTTTGATTAGTACTTGCAATAGTTTTCGTCAGTTAGTAATTATTTTATTAAATTTGAATCGTAATTTTGATGTAGAACTACTTTATTGGTGGAAGAATGCGTAAATATACCGGTATAATTCAAAATTCAAGGAAGAAAGTTGGGGCGTTATTGATGCAAGTTACACCGAGGTGAAAATGTAATAGTACAGTTTAATTTTAAAATACAGTTAACATTAAGTACATTCATTTATTAAAGAGTTTTATAAAGTTGAAATTTGGGGTCTTTCTATTTTGTTCTACATATTTTATTAGGTGATGTTAGAAGTAGAGGAATAGCGGAATTCATGAATCGTGTTTCAAGAATGAGTCACTTTACATTTCGACCGCTTTACCATACAATGTATCTCTAATATTTCAAAGTTGTGTAAATTAAACAATTTGTGAAGTGAGTTGAGGTTAAAAGTGTATTATTTTATTTTATTAAGTGATGTTAAGCCGTAGAAATAGCGGAAACCGGCTATCGTGTTTATTTACTTGTGCATTCACAATCCGATGTTCCATGTCTGACATAAGCTTACGTGTAATATTTACTTAATAACTTATAAATATAGTTGAAAGTATAAAGTGTTTTATTATTTATTTATAATTAATTACAATACATTTTGTTTATAAATTTATTTTCAGTTTTCATTTAGCTATTTCAGACGTTTAGAAATTGAATTGAACATTACAATGACGTATTAGGACATTCCTTGCTTATACGTTGGTACCGCTGCAAGGGAGTCGAATAGTAAAGTTGCGCCTTATTATCTAGAGAGAAAACTATTCGATCGATTTCACAAAAATTTGCACCAAACACGTCAATTAGGTCTTAATAGATGCACGTAAAATGATTTTGAAAATTTTTTTAAACAACCCGCTTTATGGCCAAAAACCCCCAAAAACAGTTATTATTATTATTAGCTAAACGAGAATTTTTAGAAAGATGCAGGTTTCTGTATATGGTAGGGCACATTAAAGGCTACAAATAAGCCAAATTTTATCAAAATCGTTAGAGCCGTTTTTTAATAAAAAAAAATAGTAACTGATTTTTTTGGGTTTTTTTGGCCAAAAAGGGGGTTGTTTTTCAAAATTGTTCAAAACCCTTTTTCGTGCATCTATACAGGCGTACTGGACATGTCTGGTGCAATTACATACATCATACATACAGACATACATACAGACAGACATTTTGTAAAAACCACTTTTTTGGACTCAGGGGGTCCCAAAACGGATATTTCCACAAAAATCTCAACATCGATTTTTTTTTGCGATCACTATACTTTCTCTATACTATAGTATAGTGAGAAAGTAAAATTACAGACGATAGAACATTGCCCATTATTGCTCATCTCATCATCATTTGCGCATTTTATGTAACGAAAGTTACGAAAGTACGTTCGCTTTCAGCATGGCTTGCAGTGCCTTCTACAGATAATCGTGCTTAATAAAGACTTATAGGCTGGTCGGTAGGGGTAAATTTAGACCAAAAGTTCCAGTAATTTGCAATACGGCTGATTTTTTTTATAAGTACATTAAAGTATGTAGATTAACATAAAAAAAGTTTACCAGTCTATCGATTTCCCAAAGTCGAAAAAAATACCGATTATCATTTTTTTTTCGATTATCCTTAATATTTCGAGCTGGGATGAAAATAGAGAAAAATAAAAAATATCATCGTATAGGGGAGGTATTTTTCAACAAAAAAGGTCATATGTATTTATTTCGTCCGAGCAATGGTTTGTCTGGAAAAAAATCGATAATGCAGGTATGTATTTTGCAGCAGGGGAAATCACTAAAAGGGTACATGTTATTCATATATGAAGCGTTGGCTCATTCTAAATTGGCCGAATTTTAATATATCGAATTGAAACTTGACGTAGGAGTTAAAATATATATTTTAAACATTTATGGTCAGTCTCAGCTTCTTATCTTGAAAATGACCCGATCTAGGAGTCGATTTCGATTATCGATTTTAGGAGTACCGGACCCACGAACTAATTTCAATCTATTCCAGTTTCGTCAATTTTTGGAATATCAACATCAAATTTGTTTTACAAGTTGAGTACACCAGTATAAATATTCTTAGTAAGTATGAACGACTTTTTTCAAGTTATTTTTAAAAACGAGGTGCTTGAAAATAGTCTTCTGCTTTACCTATCTCGTTTTAACTATAACACCTTTGGATTCAACGACTCCATTTTCGACATTTTTGAACATATCGATTTAAAAATTGGTACAGAATTTAAAAACACAATTGTTTTTTGATATACTTATTTTAAAAACTATATTTAAAAAATTGACTAATCTGCAGCCGATTAACTCAAGCGTTTTGATGAAAAATCTAAAATGGTCTAAAATTATACTTTTTTAAGTTACTTGTGCTTTGAAAACTAAATAATAAATAAGATTTATACTCCTTGATCTTGTTTGAATCTATATATTTAACTTGTAAAAAAAACACTTTCAGGTTGATATTATGAAAATTTTCTAAACTGGAGCTGTTTAAAATGAATTGGTGGGTCCGGTACTCCTAAAATCGAGAAACCCATTGATAAGTCAAGTGGCTCTAGATCAGGTAATTTTCAAGATAACAAGCTGAGACTCAGCATAACTGTTTAAAATATATATTTTAACTCCTACGTCAAGTTTCAATTCGATATATTATTCAACTGTTGTTGAATGACCGTCGAACCATTTTCCAGGTTCAGAGTCTTGTAGTAGAACATAGCGTCATCAGCAAAGAGTCGCAGTGATAGTTTGGGGATAACTGGAATCTCGTCAGTGTACAGAAGGTACAGTAACGGACCAAGAACTGAGCCTTGGGGAACTCCTGCCTCGATGGGTCTAGGAGTGGAAAGAGTACCTTCGACAGCAACCTGGAACCATCTGCTGTCGATGTATGAGCTTATAAGATGTACATAGCATGGAGGAACTGGGCTGAGGGCTAGTTTGTAAAGCAGGCATTTGTGCCATACTTTATCAAAAGCGTTTGATATGTCCAGGAACACTGCGATAGATTGGTTTTGTTATTGAAGCCATCAGAAAGGTCGTTGAGAACTTTTTCAAATTGGAGTGTTGTAGAATGTTCATTTCGAAAGCCAAATTGCTCAGGGCGAATGACGTCTTTGAGATGCTGGGTGAGCAGGGAATAAACTAATCTCTCAAAGACTTTAGACATCGTTGGAAGTAAAGAGATGGGCCTGTCATTTTCAGGAAAAAGAGCCGATTTTCCGGGTTTGTGAATCGTGATTATTTTGGCTCCTTTCCATGATGAAGGGAAGTGACCTGTTCGCATGATTCCATTGAAGATATTTGTTATGAGTGCTAACGTAGTAGATGGGATGTTGCGAAGCGCGGTGTTGCTCACGTTGTCTATGCCAGGTGCTTTACGTGTTGGGAGTTTACTAATGAGATTGGTTATCTGGTCGCAGCTGAAAGGGTCGGGGAGAGGCCCCATGGAACTAGCAAGAAATTTTTCAAGAAAAATTTCCACATGTTCTATGTGGTCATCATCATAGATACGTGCATTTGGAGTGAATTGGTCTTGGAGTGAATCAGCGAACGTTTCAGCTCTGTCCGTGGGTGTGTAGACTACACCATTACACCCATGAAGAGGGTGATTGAGAGTTTTTGTTGCAAGGAGCTGGCGATTTAGTTTTCATAGGGACCAGTTTTCTGGAGTTACTGTTGATAGGAATAGGTCCCATTCATCCTCAGTATGGGTGGCTAGTAGCGACTTTACTAATTGGGTTTGGGCATTGAACAGCCTCTTGTCAGAGGGTGCTCGCGAAAATTGCCAATTTCGGCGAAGTTTTCTTTTCTTGGCCAGCTCCTCTTTGATGTGAGGAGGGAGTCCAGCCTTAGTCCCAGTTGTAGGGGAAGTGTAAGCTCTGGAGTTTAGTGCTGCGGTAATGATGGTTTGGAGATGGGTCACCTGATTTTCGATGTCAGCTGGGGTTTTGATGTCTGCAGAGAGATTAGGGGTTTGCCTGAGAAGGCATTCGGTGTACTTCCTCCAGTTAACTCGTTTACCCTCCTTTTTAGGAGGTAGACGTTGATGGGGAGATGTGCCAACAGTTAGGATGATGGGATTATGATCTGAGCTAAGACCGTCAATGCAGACAAGATCGTGGGAGAATTGAAAATTTTTTAACACGGCAATGTCAAGAATATCTGGTAAGAAATTATTTTGAGGGGATAATGGTTCGGTTCACTAGGACCAATGGCTTTTATGTGGGTGATTGTGCAGGAACTTTTGCAGCACTTTGCCGTGTGTATTTGCGACACGACTGTTCCAGTCTGGATGTTTGGAGTTTAGATCGCCCATTAGGATGGTTGGATCATCCGATGAAAGAAGTTTTTTGAGATGAGTGATTTGTAATGTGACAGTTGGAAGGATATATAAAGAGATTATGCGTATATCCGTCCCAAGAAAATTGATGCTGATTGCTGTGTGCTCTATCGGAGATAGTGGATCGTTAGGAATCGTTTGATGAACGATCCGTCTGTGAACAAGTAAGGCCGTTCCACCCCAGCCGTTACGAGCTTGAGTATTGGGGCGATCTGTACTATTGGTCGTATAGCATGGAATGTTGAAGTGATTGGGTGGTCGGAGGTGAGTTTCTGATATTAGAGCAATATCGATGTTTCTTTCCTGGAGGAAGTTTCGGAGTTCAGATTTTCGACTGAGGACTCCATTGGCATTCCATGCGAGAATTTTGAGTTGTCTAATCCATTTCGCATGAATAGGGCAACTAGGGAAGTTAGAATCGTTATGATGATGGTTTTCGTATCGCTCTCCGTTAGGAGTTTGGGAAGGATCTCTTGGATCCACTTGAGTACATCAGCGGTCGTGATGTTTTGTAGGAATCTGAGGACGGATTAAGGTGATTCCGCTTTTGGAGATGTGGCTGTGGTAGAAAATTCAGCTTATTACAAAAAAAGTTTCCAAATAACTTTCAAATAAATACATTTTACGCACGCAGATAATTTCTATTCGCTGCGGCACTAATACCTTTGTCTATAGACCTTAAATGGTAATCATACTGATAATAAGAGCTCCGCCTCTGCTTGCTTCGCTCACCAACCCTGTGCGACTTTCGGGAAGCGAATGGAAACAGATTTATAGTATTGTATAAGCTTACATTTTCACTGAAATTACGATTGATTAGGGCAGAGGCACTTGAATTAGGGTAGAATAGGGGCGCTGTATCTTAGATCCTGACCCATACGCAGTAGGACCAGGTTTTTGGGTGAATGAAAGGATTTTTTATATAATAGAGTGACATAAATATAACCTAAAAAAAAACTCGGTTGACAAAACAGGATATTAATAGGAAAAAGGTAAAAGGTACTCAGAGAGAACATAAAAGTGTGCCATTCAGAAAAGTATTTGATTGAGAATTAAGCAACAATAAGAAAGTCAACACATGTCAGATATCTAAGTAACATATGACATCATATTTAAACATATGTGTAATATATTTGAATTGTCTTATAACATATTATAAATATAATATATAGGCCTATTTATCTGACAAAAATTACCGATTCTAAATTTACTAAATAGTTTTCTATGGTCATAAATGTAAATGCTTTCAGTATAGGCCTAACCTAAAATTGCGATGACTGATTCTATTAGTGCGCGATTTTAATGCATCTCCCTGTTCGCTTTAAGGGGCCCACAGACAATCAACTAGGTCACCAACCTTGTTGCCAACATGCCATGTTGAGGTAAGATAAAATAGGTTTGATATTTGGTGAGTGGAGCCAAATATAACATCAATATAATCTCGTTGCATCAACCGACAACATGGTTGACAATAAGGTTGGCGATCAAGCTGATTGTCTGTGAGCTTTATTATAGGGCATGTCTGTTATGGCATGTTGGCGACCAAGTTGATCGTCTGGGGGCCCTTTTAGACTTGTCCTGTTAACTTTCGTTGGGTGCGAAATTCGAGTGGACAATTTTGGCAGCAATCATTTATATAGCAGATTTATATAGCAGCAATCACTCTCTTGTCTCTTATCAAGATATATTTTTGTGACTTCCTAATTCAGGAAACACGTTCACCACTAAGGATTTTGAAGAAAGCCTTATGGAATGTCTTATTGTATCATCAGATAACATTCAAGATAGCTCAAGAAAATACACGGTAAATAATTTTAGCGATTCAATCCTTCGAACAGCATAAAACAATATTCCTAAAACATCTCACAGAATCTCTGACGCTTACTCTCAGGTTTAAGTTTTAAGTTTTATTTAAGTTTAACCAATGAAAATTGCGAACAATTTAAAAGTCTACCTGCTAAACCACGATATTATTTAAACAGACAGAGTAAGACATTTTTTGGGTGAATTGTATCAACCCGTCCCCTCCCACAACTCTGGTTCTATCCCCACTGTTCAACTAACGGGACTGGCATAGCAAGATGGAGTTTTTTCCACCATTAATAGTGAGATATTGTTTGAATTTCAGGGTTATCTTTTGCGTAATTTTTTCAACTATCGCATATAATAGCCTAACGCTTTTCTGAATTTTAAATATACTCAAAAGTTAATTAATTTCACGTACTGTCAGTTCATCTCATGATTCTTCTTTAAATATCTCATTTACGACTGAAGAATTAGAGTGTGGTATTTTGTCGTCTCAGCTCAAGGCCCTGACAACATTACCTACGCTATGGGCAAATACATCAAAAGCTCATAGAGATTGGGATCCTTCAAGTATACGATATAATCGTATACTTGGGGTGCTTACATCTCTAACTCTTGTTATAGTGATCTTTTTATACTGATTGGGAATATGATAAACAGGTGGCTTGTGTTGTAATACACTCTTTGCAGTGTTTGTGAATTTGAAAAGGCATATGATATGGCTTGGTGAAGGGGAATTCTGAACACCTTACAACCTTGGTCTATTTACAGTCAAATTAAATACAGTTTTAATTTAAAAAAATCGTGTTCTTCAGGGAAGTGTACATACTTAGCAGGACTTTATTTACTGTAGCAATTAATAGCATAGCCATTAACGTTCAGAACCATGTTATTGATCTCTTTTCGTTAATGCTATAATGGGGTTACTCGAATGTGGCAACCGCTGAAAGAACATTCCTGCTAAAAATCAATAAATTGCAGACATGAACAAAACATACCGCATTTAAGTTTTCGCTCCTAAAAGATGTTGCATTGCCTTTAATCGTCGTATGCAGAACTACATTCTACTTTATATCTAAACGGAACTCAATTTCAATCCGATAATACTATTAAATTTTTAGGTCTTAAATTAAATCATAGTCTTTCTTGGAATCCGCGTGAAACAAATTAGACGTAATGCTGTCGCAAAATGTAGAATTGTTTACGAGTTTTGAGCGGTTCTCATTAAGATTCCGATAAGATGTACATTTTCTTGTCAGAAAAGAGTTCCAACTTTGGATTGCCCTCACCTTCTTCTGTTTACTCAACTGAATGATTTGCCAACACAAGACATTGAATAGTCTGAATACAATATTAAACCACCTAAGTAAGGATATTCTGCATTCCACACACTTACTTTGGGAGTTCAGGATTCTGCAGGGTTCCGGATCACGCTGGAATTCAACGGAATATTAAGTCAGATTTAACTTTAACCTTACTTAAATCAACCAATCAAACAGGGGAATTCCAAAATGTTAAGTTTTTCCATGCATATCGTCGTTTTCGGGAAAATTTGATGGTTAACTAAAAAATGTACACTTTACGGTAAGAGAGCTTAAAGAGTTATAAAATGGTCTCGAAACTTAATAAACTACAGACTAAAATCTTGTTGTTCCGACTCGTTTAGCAGCTAAATTACTCACCACTCGATTAAATTACTATCATAGTCTGAACAGGTGGTCACGTCAGACTGTCATATTACCGCTTACTCTAGAAAAGCATTAAATTTTTTGAAACCCAAATTAGGATAAGAATAGAGTAGAATCTATTTTAAAATTTGCATTTGATTAATTATTATAACTAATTTTTTAAAGATGAATATTTACTTTAACCTACACTTATTTCAACATAATAAAACAAGAATAGAATGAAGTAAGCCACACATATAAACAGTCACAATTAAATATACATTACTAAAAAGCATTTTCCCTTCACTGAATTATTATCAGTCATAAAATATTTAAACGTTAAAAAACCATGATGGTCGTGGTTGTTAAGGCGTGAAAGGTTTATCAATCGTCATGGCAATCATCAATGGAAAAGTTCCGGGTTCAATTCCCATTGATCCCGAATAATTTTCTAAATGGTTTCTAAACAGACATCATTGGCTGTGTTTCGGATTCCACGTAAAACTGTATGCCCCGTCTTCATTAGCAAAGTTCTGTTGAAAACAGCAGGAAGTTAAAAAAAAAAACATTTAAACGTTTACAAATAATTATAACTGAATTGATTATTTTATTCTCTGCATTCAATATGGTACCGCAGTTTTTAAATGAAATCACGTATATCATACTTTTTACACAATAAATCTACAAAATAGTTAATATTAAAATAAATAAGAAAATTTTCTTCAAAATAAAATATTTTACAGTGAATGTGATCTTTTGTGAACAAATTTTTATTATAAATGTATTGGTTATGGAAAATACCTAAAATAGAGTACCTATGTTATGCAAACTAGAAAAACTTGAAAGTAAAGCAAATTAGTTCAAAATATATAATTTATGAACTGTTCCAATAATTCAAAGAATTCTCTCTTTTTATAATAATTTATGAGGAACGAAACAATTATATTTATTTATATGTTTTGTACCGTACTTAATTTTATGGTAAAAGTCTTAGCTCAGGTTTACCCTTGTTTACTCGAAGAAGTATTTCATCTGTTAGGCAACTTATAATCGTAATTAATGATCTATGGGGAGAGGTAAAACTGAAGACAGACTTATAAGAGAGATTTGCCCTCAACAAACATGCCAGTAGTATTACGGCAGAATTATATGCTATTTAAAAATCAATAGAATTTTCAACCAATACTGATCTAAACAACAGGACCGGAACTACTGGGGCAGCCGGGCATATTCCCGGGGGCTGGTTTGTCCCTGGGTGCCTGAAAAATTGAAGAAAAATTACGAATTATTTTTGAAATGTTAACTTCTATAGGCGCACCGTGTCCAAAAAATGTTTGCTAGCGATGAATCGGATTTTACCGTCACGCACTTTCTGAAACGCTCTATTCCGTCACGCTTTACTATATATAGTACACATGTGTATATAGCAGAATATCTATATATTAATAGTACGTGAAGGAAAAACTTTGTTACGAAAATTATGCGGAAGGAGTAGGTATGAAATTTTACACAGTTAAAGTTTAAATGATGAAGAAGTGAAGAAACTTTTTTCCTTCTAGTTTGCTAAAAGGCAGGCTTGGAATTTATCCATGAAGCCTCACGCTACACTTTTTATTTGATTGTTGCACTTGTTCTGGCATCTGTATACGTCATTTTTTTTTATAAAAAAATATTTTTCCTGTGGTTACCTTGTTAGTTACTATTCAATACTTTATATCTTATAAATTTCTAAGTTAGTTAATGATTCCTTATCCTATCAGGTTAATTGTTATTTATATATATGTATCCTATTCATTCTAGTATTACCTATCAATGTTATGTAATGTCTCAAATCTCAGTAATACAAAACATTCATTTATCTCATTTATGACAGCCTAATATTATAGCCTAGAGAACCCTATGTCGATATATAAACAAACACCAGTAACAGTCCTGTAAAGAAATGAAAGCCAGATACTAAATTAGAAGCACTATATTTACTATTTATGTAAAATTTGTCAAAATCACTATACCAGAACTCAAGATGGTTAAAAACGTATTTAGTTAAGTTATGTCTGCCATATTTGTAGGTTACTAAACCATTGTAAACACGAGCCAAGTAAAAGACCAATAATGTACCATGTAATTTAAATTATAAACGAAAACACGATAATCCAATGTGTAGAACGTATTCTAAATTTAAGAAAATATTTATAAAATAATTAATAGTTAATTATATACCATAGACTATTATTACTCTTAAAATATTCACAATGATTAGTTTAACATATGACACAAGTAGTACAACATACACCAGAACTCAAAAAGGAAGTAATTATTTAATCGGGTAAATTAAAATTATTACAAGTAAATAAATTTAAGACTTGAAACGCAAGAACAAATTAATTCCATAATTGTTTTGGCCAACAAAGAAATAATTTAGGTATAAAAATCCATCAAAAACTATTTTAAAGTGAAGAACAGGAATGCCATCATGGAAAACAACAGTGACGTCATAACGCATAACATCACGTGAACACAATCAACGAATCAAACGAATGAATACAGATTTCCGGATTCTAAGATAGGCGGAAGAAAGGAACCCGGCGACATCGTTTGAAAGTGAAGCCAAAATCAGTACAATTTAAGAACTAAGCGTGGGTGGACGTAACGAATGCAATGAAGAAGTGACGCCGTTAATTGTTTCATAAAAAGTGTAGTCAAAATGTACAATAACTCGATATTTATCCATATGTGCAACCAAAACTGATAAGTATTCAAAGAACAGTGATTAAGATTAATATCTACAGGAAATTATTTAAATTAAATAAAAGAACTTACCTTCTTCCAATCCAATTCCTTACGACATCATGTCATAATTATTAACTTCATGTTTGAACTCATAATTGCGTATATTTTAAATGAGATAATTACAGCAGCACGAGTACCCCTAGCCCGAGATTAACTTGAATTAAAATCAAATTTAACTAAATTATGTATTGTGGTGATAAAACAAACTTTATTCTATGAAATTTTGATTATTATACTGAGCTAATCCAAACCGGAAATAGACATTCTTTAAAATAGAGATTCTACATTATAATTGAAATAAATCAAATTCGTTCTTTATATCTTGTTATAAACCAAAATTATAAACCTTATGTACTAATAGATAAATGATTTAATTATATTAAACCAAAATTTGTTAAAATTAAACTTGTACTTATTTCAGAGATAATATAATTGAGATTGAACTTAGTAGGTTTCAATTATAGTACCTATAGGCTACTACAGTAGAATAAGAAATAGTATTATAAGTTTAGCTCCCGGATAGTGGGGGCCTTATAAAAGGAAAATAATTAATAGTTATATTATAACTTTGCTCCACAAAGTATGGACATTTGAATTTCGACAAAAGAAATAAATAAATATATACAAATTTCATAAGAAAACAATTATAGTTATATTAGTATAAGTGGGATCTTTCTTAAGGAGTGCTTAATAGGATACAGTATTATGATGATGAGGTTAGGGGTAATCATCTCAACCTGGGGTCCATCAGGCTTACCTAATCCGAAATTGGTGGACCACGGTTAAAGAATCCCAGAATAGGAGAACATTCATGTAAATATGATTGTAGATTATATAAATGCAATGTATCTTTATTTGAAATGGTTATTTGAGTTAGAGTGATCTTTTTATTGAAAATAAAAATTGATTTATTTCTTTATATATTATTAAATTTATTTCGCCTAGTAATTTTATTAATTCCGAAGCGTTTATATTGGTGTTATGTATGCTTTATTATTTTGAATTGTTGTTGTCGTGTAATGTTGTATAAAAAATAATAAACAAACTGGTCTCACACTCCCCCACTATCACTTCCTGTAGATGTAGACTTCAAGGTCAGTCGATCTCGATTTTTCGTTTAACAGAAATACTCTTTTATATTTTGAACGCTAGTGAGCAGCACATTACCAGTGATATAGGAGCAATCAAATGAAGAAGTAGAATTGGTTTTACTCAGAATGCGCTGGTGAACTCCCATAATTTGGGATATCTGTAATTATAATCCAAAGTCACTATATAGTTACTATAATCAAGGATACAACATAAATTAATTCTCTTACAGAATTAAATGCAACCATTGAAAACCAAAGATATCAACACTCAACGCATGCTTTTAACAATACATCAAAACAGCTGATAGTATAATAAACTATTCTATCATCAGTCATATAGCTCACCTCAATGATTGTTTAGGGAACGAAGAAATTAACGGGGCAATACGGCATAACTCAGTGCGAGTGCACAGCTGAAATGCTGAATTTATAGCAAAACAAGAAGAAAAAAAGAGAGGTTACTTTTAATTAAGTTTTAATTTAATGTGTTTCTAGTTCTAGGTTATGCAAGTATTTCATTACTATCTTTATTTTAGAATTTGCCCTAAGTAATGCTGTTGATCATTTCAGTTTTACTTTAAAACCTAGGTTCATTATGTTTAGAACTAATTTGGTGTTTTATAACAAAATATTTAGACGAAGTATTTTCATAAGTAGTGCAATTGTAACTCCAAGTATAGTAGACAATGCCGGCATTTCTAAAACAGAAAGGTCAGAAAGCCCTCTAACTAAAACAGTAAAGGAAACAGGATGGGATAGACTTCGTAAGATGTACAGTTTTGAGTAAGAATACTTTTACTTCTTTATTATTACTTTAAACATACAAAATATTTTTCAAAAGTAAATATTGTCTTAGCTTTGCTTAGCCCAATTTTCGGCATAAGTTTTACAACAACTTTCCCTACTGATATCATTGCAGATGACTTTTTATTATGATAGAGATTACAGCAATGTTATACATTGTACTAATTTTATTGTTGGGCATAAATTTACTATTCGACCCTCGACTGATATTTTTGCAGACTACGACGTTTTACATTCTACTGTTAAATGTTGAAAACAGGTAAACATACCGTGACTAAACACTATAAGTTAGAACTTTAGGCTATTTTTTTTTATTCTTGCATTCCTGTTGCCGCAGGTCAGCCGAGGGTTGAATAGTAAATTTACGCCAATTGTTGAATTGTGATAGTAGGCCTAATAGGTTTTGTTGTTTTTCTTCTTTATGACATGTTTTGGTGCAAATTTACTATTAGACTCTACGCCATATTGCTGAAGTGGTGCCAACGTATACGCAACAAATGTTCTAATACGTCATTGTAATGTTCAATTTAATTTCTAAACGTCTGAAATGAATGAAAACCGAAAATAACTTTAACAAAATGTATTGTAATTATTTATAAATAGAAAATAAAACACTTTAAAGTTAAACTTTAGCCTATTCATCAGTTATTAAGAAAATATTACACATAAGCCTAGGTTAGACATGGAACATCGGATTGTGAATTCAAAAGTAAATACTTCACTTAATAAAATAAAATACAGATATACTTTTAACTTAAACTCACTTTAAGAATAATAAAAAGAAACCCTAAAAGGTTCTAATAACCTATAGTACTTAGTCACAGTATGTTAATATGTAATTAAACATTCATTCAATTTAGTACAATATATAGTTAGGTTGGCAGCACTACTCTATTTCCTAAAAAATAGGTCATCATCTGCAAACATATGAGCGTAGAGTCGAATAGTAAGTTCGCCCATGTTTTATTAGTTTTTTTAACCATAAATATACACAGTTTAAGTTAAGGTATTTGATTTTTTTAGTTTGTATAAAGGGCTTAGGCCTTTTCCTATAAGTGTATAGGCAATATTTAGTAAATAAGCAATAGGCCTTCTATGTGTAGGCCTATCTTTATAAATTGGAATCTAACAGCCATAACGTCACATGTAGTACATAGGCCTATTATTATTGCATCCTCTTGTTTAGCGCGTTTATTAACTGCAAATGTACAAATAAAATGTATGTTTAGGATGATGATATTTTGCCTTTGTGCAATTTATGTAGTATGTAACTCTGTTTATTTTAATCAATCGGTTAGGCCTAGTGATATTATTATATAGTTATAAAGTCCCGATCATTCGTAATCCAGCAGAAAGGGAATAATTTATTATCATTTCTTTGGTTACTGTTATCTGTCAAAGTGACAACAAATAACTTGGAGCCAACATGACTACAGAAAGAGTGGTAAACTGTTTGCAGACAGTTTGTGTGTAATATGAATGAATCAAGTAATAGAATATAAGCAAGATAAGCACTTTCGGTAGGCTGGCTGTATGAGTCATCAATAATTTCTATTTGCTTAAGAGTGTTCTGAAAGGATTTTACCTACAGAGTTGTTTTTGTTAAAATGTCAATCATTTTATTTCTCAGATGTGTTTCTGAACTAATAGTGATGCTACATCATTGTTTGGCGTCCAAGTGAAATTTAGGTTTGTGTCAAATCAGAAAGTTACCAATTGTTTAGGCCTACTAATCTGTACTTTAATTAAGATTATAGTGATCTGTATACAAGGGATTTAAATAATTAATTCATTAAAACAACGTTTTTGCTTGCGTTTTATAGGTCTAGACTACATTATAATCATTTTGGATTCACAAAAGAAAAGTTATGATTTAAATTCAAAAGATAAAATTATAATTTTGAACCATTTCGAGAAATTACTAAAAATTAGTCAGCGTATTGCCACAATTCAGTTAACAATTTTACTTAAATGTAAAATTTTAAAACATCATGATGCTATTGATAAAAGAAACTCAAATTAAAATTTTAAGAGAAATCATAGTAGAAAGAGAGTAGACACTGTGCATAACATGAATGCATCCTTAAAAATATTAATGTCCATATAGTATTTCTTCCAGCCAATATGACATCTATTATTCAACCTTGTGATCAAAGAATTATAGTGTCTCTAAAGGCTTATTATTTCTAGAAAATTGGAAAATATGGAAGATACCCATACAATGATTGCAAGTGGTCAATGTTGTTTTAAAGAGCATTTGTGTGTTCTATTTATGATTTTAATTTTACGTTTTTTCATAGTAATACAATTTTATTGATATCCAGTTATTGTTATCAATCAAATATTGTTATCAGTTTGGTTTGGCCCACTAAGCGGTGACAACTGTATTTATTTAGCGGTCATATGTGTAGGCCTATAGCTTTACAAAAGTTGGAATCAAACTGTGACTTCACGAGTAGAAATACGATTGCATTAGTTTTTAACTTGTAAGTTACAATGTAGCCTAATCAGGTTTTAACTATATCTTAGAATTATACCGATCTTTTTTAATTAGTAGGCCTGTTTAGTGTTTTGCTGTTTTGTTACATGTAGGCTAGATCCTGATATACGATAATTCATTAAGTTTGCCTTTGTGAGAAATTTATAACTAAAGTGACTTTTTAGTTGTTCCGGTAAATGCATAGGAATAGGGGAATAAGGCAATCGTGTAATTTTTACCGTGTGAGAATTTATATTTCACAAAAAAATTATACAACACAGTAAAAAGGTAATGCCCTACTATTATAGAGTCAACTTTTTATTTTATGATATTGTAGTTGGATACTTAATGTACTGAACAAGAACTAACGAAAAACAAATAACTAAATGTCGGAAACGTTATACATAATAATTAATTTACTAATTTATGTTTATAAATTGGAAACGTACTGTGACTAAAGACTATAAGTTTGAATTTCAGGCTATTTTTTTATGCTTGCGTATATATTGAACAAGAACTATAGAAAAAACTAAATGTCGGAAACCTTGTAGATAAGCTCATCGGGCGATAAGAAAGTTCAAAGTCCGCTTTTATCAGCTTTGAGTCTTGCTTTCAATCAGTCTTACAAGTAATGGCGTGTTGTTCTAAAGAGATTTCGTTTCTTTGTGAAGTTTTTAGTAATAGTACGATTATTAGTTTCTGTGTGTTATCATTAGAGTTCTTGTTCAATATGCAAGAATTAAAAAAAACAAGAATTAGCCTGAAGTTCTAACTTATAAGTTAATTTTTGGTCTCAATATGTTTCTAATTTGTAGGCTTAAACATATTATATGTTGTATAAGTTTTTTAATATATTAATTATTGTCGAACTACAAGGAAAGGCTACATTATATTTTTCGTGCTATCGGTGAGGTTTACAGCGGTAAAACACTAGACTAATTGGATACTTCAGCTACACAATACACTGATAGAGAACTGATCCAGACGACTTTTAATGTAAGTTTTCATCATTATAACTAAATATAATAAAATTTAAAGTTGACTCAGTAATAGTAGAGTATTACCATAGATCATGAATAACAAAATATAGATCATGCATGCATACGGCGGCTGTGTGGCGAGAAAAAGGTTGTCGGGAACATATTGCATGATCACGCCGCGAGGTAGCGCTAGGGAGAAATCGTTCAGGGCATTGGTGATACGCACCGCTTCCGTAGTTTCCCCCATAGATCGCACCTCTATCATCGAATTTCCAGCGGATTGAAATATTGCATTGGATTGGAGTTCTATTATCTTATCCAAATACAATGGTATTACCCAGTAAAAATTTCAAGATTGCCGTTCTGCAATTTCTATGCATTTAGAGGGACAACTTACCATCACTTTAGTTGTTACCTACAAACAAATTTATAGATCATATGGGTAGGGGGGGGGGGGGGGGCAAGACCAATGTTAAGTTTGGTAATTGGGTAATGAAGTAGTGACACTCAATGTTTTTCGATTAATTTTGACAGCCAAATTCAGTGAGGGTAAATTAGCACTAGATTCTTTATATATTGATTAAACAAAGTAAATGTTTGACAACGTACGAAAATGGTTTATCATCAATTATTAAATTAACGATACAGTGGATACTTATAAAAATGAGCTTGATAAATCGAGTTTTATATTGACTAACAAGGTTAACAATAGTTGCCAAAAAGTCCAGTTTTCTTGGTGCTTTTGAAAATTTATCAATAACATCCTTGTCACTAACAGTAATGTCCCTGTGGATAGAAAGTAATAAGTACGTCTTCAGTCTTCTCTGGCTGGAGAAAGTTCTCTCTACAGTCGCAACAGAAACAGGAAGAACTGCTCTCTAGGAGTTCCAAAAGGATATAAATGTTAGGAAATAAAGTCTTATCACAGTTTGCTAGAGAACCTATAGCAATTTTCGGAAGATTATCAGGTTTTCCTGGCTCAACTTTTCTTTCCACAAGATAAACTCACTCTGCACTATCTCTTTATATGACAAATCTTCTTCGTAAAAGTTTACAGAATAACAAAAATCAGTCGTAGTATAAAATTGTGGAAGGACGTTTTGTAATTATGCAACTGTTTCCTTGTGGGATTCAACGTGCTCCTTCAGTGAGTTACAAAAATCATCTAGATATGATATATAAATAGCTTGTCGATAATATTCTTCTTCTATTTTGTATGTGACATTGTATATGGGGTGGTGCACACCTGTAGCGGTGGCCGACTGTAGCTAAGTTATCCGCGCATGCACAAATCGCCTTTAGCTATCAACCCCTTGTAGCGTGCAGAGTTCTGAAATGACGAATGAATTCGCACCAACCGAACTGTTTATCGCTCACTGTCGACATCGTTCCGCTATAAGGAACGGATAGGTTTGAGCAAGCATGGCCGCTGTAGTGTCTAATTACTCTTATGCCCGCAATGTTAAATCAGACACTACGGTGGCCATGTTTGCTCATACCGATGTGCGCTGAAGTGAGAATGTAGAGGTTCTCCGTTCCCTATTAGCTCTCAGTGCATTATGAATTACTATAATTTAAATTAGTAAAGTTTTTCCTATATTTTCCTCATACGCCCCTGATATCAAGATATGTGTTGATTCTATTTTACGCGCTAAAAAATTATAACATGTATCGAAACATTAAATTTATGTATTTAAGGTTAACATAAGCTACATGCTCAACAGATGATTTACTACGCTTGAAGTCCTACCGTACAGCTATTAGCTTTGAGTCTCCAACATAGCCTATTAGTTTCCAGTTTGTAGGCCATAAGTTTGTAAGCTATAGGCCTACACATGTTTTGTAACAAATATATATATATAAGTTTTGGTTCAGAATATACTAAAAACATGACTTGTTTTGATTGCGCTAGAATTATTGAAAATATATTTTCAGGTATTTTGCATTGAACCTTTTACCAGCCAGCTCCTACAGTGAAAATCCAAAAGAGCCAAGGCTACAGTGAATTTACATGTTCTTAGATTATACATCACATTTGTAGCCTATTTATCAATGAATCTTAAGATTTTCTTTTGTTTTTATTCATTTAAATCAACTTTATAATTATTTGAAAAATAATGAATATTTGTCCTTGCTTATATCTTTAATCGTGTAAAATCTGGAAAAAATCTTTTATTTTGTTTTACGTTGAACTGTGGAAGTGGGATAAAAAAACAAATAATTTTATACATTGGAAATATTTTGTACTTATTAAATAGACAAATTCATATAAACATACAAAACAATAAACCATTCTATAAAACCTAAATTTTATATGTTGAAATTTCTAAAACATAGAAATAGGCCTATTGCATACAAAAGACAACATTTGCAAATACTTTTCGATAAATCGTCAAATAAATGTTTGCATAAATGTCACTGTATGACTAACTAGTGTTTTTTCACTGTAAGACTTGTTATACTTAATAAAAAATTACATGTTAATTATCAAATAAAACAAATTCTTTTGGAGGCCTTCGATCAATCTGGCTCTTTTTGCTTAAACCACCGATGTCCGATGTATCGGACGTTGGCTGATAAAGGGTTCTAAAGATAAACAAATTTGAAAGTTAAAGCAAGTATAAAAATATCAAATGAGCCTTAATAACATTTAGAGAAATATAATTATCAATTTCAGGTTCTATTAAAAATTACTATTTTGTAGTTATAAGATAATTATTTACAAAGGTACTCCTGTTTGAGTATAACCAAGCTCTACCCTTCATCCTCCCCACTCCTACGCATTCACAAAACGCGTCATTACTTTCGAATATTTTTAAAAAGATTCTACATTGACAAATGAAAGAGGGGAACCTCTGATGTAGTCTAAAAGTAAGAGCCAAGGTCCTTCCCCTATTTTGGATCTTTTGTATGTTAAATTGTATTTTTAATTTCATTTACATAGTTACATTGGCTATTTACAGAAACGAAACAGATGTAAAATATTTATTAGTTACATTTAATTAACTAAGTAATTATTCTTTACCTTCTTTAATATGTCAATCTAATCCTTTGTTTTTGTTCTTCTCCTACGACCGCGGTTTCGGGCATTCGCCCATCTTCAGGTACTTTTACAATGACACAATAACACTAACACATAACTACACATAAAAAATTTTACTCCGTATTGGAGATCGTTAAAAGTTTAAGTATTTTTCTTAATAGCGATGCTCACGTTAGACCGGTCACTACGCTACTGAAGCTAGTCCTTGCGTCCTTGTTATTATCATGCTTTGCTTAGTTAATTAATACACTATATCAAAGCCCACTAAAGAATACCGTTGCGAGGCGGCCAATAGGATGGGAGCGCAGCGTTGCCATATCTACTAGCCTCGAACATTCCTGGTATTTACCGCTCGAGGCTTGATCGCACAGTTAAAAGAATTATAAATGCGTTGAGTCAGTCCCAGTCAGTTAGAAGCGTGGGAAGAACGTGACGTCACACTACGGCGATTGGAGCGTCCAAGGTCTCGGTGTACACAAGCCCGTCCCTCAACGGTATTCTTTAGTGGGCTTTGTTTGATATAATCTGTAGGCTACAGCATAAAATTTAGTTAAATTTGTTGGTTTTAAATTTATTTTATATTTCAGTGAATGGGGAAACATGAGTAAAGAAATGAATGCTGTTTGCCAAACAGCATTTATTAGCTGCTTTATTGGAGCTTGTTACGGAGGATTTAAATATTCACGAGTTGCATTTTTGGATTTTATGGAAAGAAATGAAGCAACAAAATTCTCAAATCATTTGGAAGCAAAAGTAAATAAAAAAAATTAATTATTTTGTGTTTTTCAGAATATATAGTCTAGTTTATTTTATACACATTAGAACCTTGAATATACAGTTTACCTACATGTATACAACATTTATTAGCTGTTATTGCGTTACTATCTGACAGTAGAATAATAAAATATCTAGCTTACCTCCATATAACATTTAATCAATTTATAACATCAACCCTTAAGTGGAAAAACATAATCAAATAACTTTCTATTCTATTTAAACTAAAGTTTCATCGCTAGATAAACACATCATGTTTTCACTACTTGCAGGCTGCCATCCAATTACAAGAAAGACTCAAAAACTGATATCCTTTTTTCTCTTCCCATCGTGCAACATTTAATATTTATAATATGGCTTCTAGTGAACAATTTTGTAGGATGTGAGTTTACTTATTTATTTACCTTTATTAATAATTAAATATTAATTGACTTCAAACTAGAAACATTTATTCACAAATTAAATATCAATACTTTATAACCTCAAATTCAATATGTAAACAAACCTGTTGTTTGATAACCCAGTTTTGTTTTTTCTTTCACTTCACATATTACATATGTATCATCTGTGACAATTTTACAACTCTGTGATCAAAGTTATAGTTTCCACTCTCCATCCAACATAGCAACCTTCTCCCGCGTATTGACTATGATGTCATAACACACGATTACCTTTGCCGCCAGAAAAAGAGCTTAGAACCACCATTGCACAATATTAAAATAATTTACCTTTACACATTTCAGGTGTGGTTCGATTACTGTGAAGTACTTAGAAAATTGAACTGTTGATGTCAATGAAATCCAGACAATTACATCAGATGGTTGATAATTGATGATTTAATTACATCATTCAGGGTGTCTAGCAACAGGGAAAATAGGGAAAACCTGGAAAAGTCAGGGAATTTAACTTTTCTGGAAAAATCAGGGAAAAGTCAGGGAATTTAGGTTAAGGTCAGGGAAAAATAACATTTCTAAAGAAAATAGTTAAAAATAATTATTTACAATCGTAGATTAATACAATTTTTAATTGAGAAAATAAACATTAAAGATAAGATGAACTTCTAAATTAATCAATAAGATAAATATGTATTCTGATACGTAAAAACAATTATCGGCAAGTTAAGCGTGTGATTGTGGCAGCTTGTTCCAATGCACTTGCCGTGATATGACTTTGAAACCTTTCTATAACGTTCTATTTCTAAAAATGTTAGTTTTATAGTTAAATGTTTTCAAATTTGGGTATCTTCGTATCAATTAATTAAATATTCAATGCAAATCTGTACTGGTAGCTGGATTACAAAAACCAATTACTGTAGTTATTTCTTTTGTTATAATGTAATAATATATAATTTGAGTAATTCAATATTTATAGTCATAAATGCGTAATTTGCAACTGCTGGTGGTTGGTACATTAACATAGATAGTATTAAATATTGAACTGTTATAATATTACCGTGTTTAATTAAATATTTAATTAATTCCCTACAAATTTATTTGCTCACCCAATATAATTTGATTGATTTACTAAAATTAAATTAGCATGGTTTTGTTTGTGCTTTTTTCTAAAATTGGTCAGGGAAAAAGTTATTTAGTCAGGGAAATGTCAGGGAAAAGTCAGGGAATTTCAAAAGGTCATATCACTAGACACCCTGATTCATTATTAAAAAATCACTTTCAAAATAATATAAATAACAAATTTGAATTTTTAATGACATGACTCTACAAAATAAAAAAAAAATGGCTTCTTAATATTTAACAAATGAAATTACAGTAGAAAGCCGGTCATCCGAAACGTCGGTTAACCGAAATATTTAAAATTCACGCCACACCAACATTACACGAGCGCGCCCGTCGGTCCGGTCCGTTTTCTGTTCCACGTCCATCTAACCTCATTTGTGTCTCTGACATCAGTGTTAACTGTCCGTGCTGTTGTTTGTCGTGCTGTGTGACTTCTAGTAATGTCAGCGAAACGTAAACGTGTCGTGCTTACTCTTTCTGACAAACTTAAAATTGTAGAACGATTAAACAAAGGTGCAAGTGGATCAAGCCTAGCTTGGTGTTAAGAATTCAACGATAACTGATATTAAAAAGAACAGTGAATGTATTACAAAGTTTGCTTGTGTGCTGGACAGTGAAGATGGAAGCTGATGATGAAGAAGCCTTCCAATGCTTCGAGACTGCTATTAAATGGTTGGAACAGCAAGACGAATGTGATGTTGTGCAACTGCTGTCTTTGAAACGCCTAAGATACTTGGCGGCAAAAAGCGAGTCTCAAAACTTAAGCAAACTTCGACTTTTTCTTTTAGGTTAATTTTATACTGTTTTATCACATCTAAGTCAGGAAACCAAAAAAAGTTTATGTACTGTATATGCAATCCCTACTTTATATGTACAGTATGTATTATACATAAACTTAAATCAAATTATTAATTCTAGTCCAATATCATGTTTTATTTGCGTCCCACTACCCTTAACAAAGAACTAGACTTTTTTCGAGAAATGTTCGATTAGCCGAACACCCCCTTGCACCAATTGTTTCGGATAGTCGGCGCTTTACTGTACTAATGACTATAAAATTAAATCTATTCCCAAAAAATAAAATAACAAAATTGTTTGCAGTCAATCTTATTTGTTTTAGAATGTTCTATTTATCAAGTTCTTTTTTTAGCACTATCTAACACCAGATATCTCACAACTTCGAAAACTATCATTTCTTATGTGAAGCAAACACTTTGTGTATCAATTTATGACAGTTACATCATTCTTGATAGAAAAACATAATCAAATAACTTTCTATTTTGAACACAAATTTCGATGCTAGATGAACACAACATGCGTTCAGTCCTTGCAGGGTGCCATCTAACTAGAAGGACTCAAAAACGTATATATTTTTTTCTGTTCCCATCATGCAACATTTCTTTTACGTCACATCTTGTCTCGTATTTCCTACTGTGCAATATTATAATATGACTTCTAGGTCACGTCCTGTCATCTGCTCTCCTTCTATGAAGTGATTCATTTCTTCTGCTTTTTCAAATTAAAAATATTAGATTGTCTTGCCTATATATATAATCATTTGTTTTTTTTACTAACTTTACATTTTCATCGCCCTTATAATTACAAATTATTTCGCTACTCTTTTTAATTATGTTTATTTTCATTAAATAGGCTAAAATGCCTACTTAGTGAAACTTTAGTATTTGCCTCCATGAAATCGCACATGTTACACCATTTGAAAGAATTTGAATTCAATGAATATCTCAAATTGAATATTGGTGCTATCAGTTTAAAGTTAACAGAATCATGCCTAAAAGAGAGCGAAATAGTCGCCTGAGGTCACTAATAACATCACAACTTTTGAACAAATAGAATTTTTGGAATGTGGATTTCTCCTAAAAACCTTCCCGAAGAAATGCTGCGTCTAATGGCTCAAATTCCAACTTTATATGTTCAGATACTCTCAGTTGATGCCGTCACAAACAGACACGATTTTATTAACAAACTATATAGATTGTAGTATTAAAGTGGGCTAATCCTGTAGGTTTACTTTCCTGATTATATTATGTTTTAACTCTAGTTTTCATTTTATAACGAGAGTTGATTTATACTTTTGAAATATTACATATCTCATCATACACAAACGATCCAAATGTCCAAACAAACCACAGTAAAAATATGAATACTCATTAAAAGCTATGTTTAAAATGGAAAATTTATAATATATATATAAATATACATAAGAACACTTGATATTAATTTAATTATATTAAAAAATTATATTGATATATTAAGAATTATAAAATTCATATATCATCTACTTATATAAAGCTAGACGGTAACACTGATTCATTGACATTAATTATTGGGCACTTCCCATAATCGTACCCCTCTCGACCTCATACTTGAATTAAAGCTCTCGACGAGAAACTTTTGGGAAAATTGCCAGAATTTAACATTTTTTAATTTTGGAAGCACGTTTTGGGCGGGAAAGATTTTTTCAAATTTTTCAATTTCTTCATTTTCCCACTTTGAGCGCATTTAGTAAGAAAACGGTAAGAGATAGCAAAGAATGTTAAATACAAAAGTTGTAGAAAATTTAATTTCAAAGAAGAGATTTTCCATCAGATTCAAGATCCAATCATTCATTTAGCCGCTATTAACCCGAGAAGGAGCTCCGGTAATGTTTAATGAGCTTGAGTCAGCTGCCAAATAAAACAGCTGATTTGTGCTCGGTCACCTATGTACAAACGAGCCAAAGATTAACGAGATTCTTTAGAGAATTTTCCAACTGCGAGTGAAGCGAAGCAGCCATCTGAGGCGGGGTTGGGACGCGAAGCGTCCAGGGGCAGAGCCCCTAGTTTACATATATATATTATTAGAGTTCTCTATTGTCATTGGTTCAATGTAAAAGAATTTGTCCATTGCCATCGACTATGCTCATGTATTTGGTAAAAAATTATAAGTTCTCAATTAGTCTATTTCACAACTATTTTATAGTGTCTTTAACTATTAATGATTCTTGGGCTAGGGGTAATCGGCTTGAACTTGGTTAATCTTTTAGGTAACGGTCTCAATCATATTGGTACTTCAAAAATAATAAATTAAATTTTGTTAAATCAGAAAACAAAATGTCATAATGTCTCAATAGTGTTCAAATTCAATTGTCTATTAATGTTATTTAACTAATATTTTGTTTATCAAATTTATTAATAATAATCAACACAGAATGTACCAAATTCTGTAACACTTATGGTTTATTAATATTACATATCACTTTGATTTTTTTTAAAGAATGAATCAATTGAAATGCACTTAGGTCTTCATATTTTGCTGGTTGGATATACACTAATTTTTTCAAACTACGCGGTTGTTGAATCCCTTTCAATAG
The DNA here is from genome assembly GCA_018207615.1 of Philaenus spumarius. Lineage (NCBI taxonomy): Eukaryota > Metazoa > Arthropoda > Insecta > Hemiptera > Aphrophoridae > Philaenus > Philaenus spumarius. The sequence goes on from JAGFPH010001843.1 coordinate 39,481, forward strand.
TCTCCTAGAGGGGTCCATTGTATTGCTGGGCCTGCTTTGTTGAGGATTCGGCTTCTGATTGGTCGGCCGTTCGCGGTTCGTATCTGTCCACTTTATTTTAAAATTTTTCCCATAAATTTTGCGCAATCGCGTGTAATAAGCTTATTTATTTTTGTAAATCACATTTTTTTATTTAATTTTGATGCCAGATTGGTTTATCTATACTAATCTATACTAATATTATAAAGAGGTAAAGTTTGTTTTTTTGTTTGTATGTAGAGGGTAATCTCTGGCACTACAGAACCGATTGAAAAAATAGTTTTACTAATAAAAAGCTACACTATCCCAGAGTAACATAGGCTATAATTCATGTCGATAAAAACCTTTTTTAATTTCAATATTTGTAAATTTAGTCGGAATAATTTTTAGGTTAGGCTTAGAAATGATAAACCAACACATGTATATTTACATTTATTACCATAGCAACCAATTGAATAAAATAACAGATAATATAGCTGTTTGCTCCAATATTTGTACTAACAGCTGATTTCAAAATTTGAAGCAATTATTTTTGTATTTCTAGCTTTAAGGTTAGGGCTTTAAAGTATAGACCTTTCTTTTAACCATTATTATAACTGCTGTCATAAAATATAAGAAATAGTTTAATTTGAACATTTAACATTATTTACCATCTTAGTTTTGAGGTTATTATTAATCCTACACCTTAATTATAAATAAAACATAACATATGTTTTTGGAAGGTTCCATTGGGGGTTGGCGTGCGGAGCATGCAGGGGTCTCCCCTAGTTAGCAATATTTTTATTAAAATTTATAATTAGTTCTATTCCGCGACTTCAGTAACAAGTGGGCTCTTAACCTGTTATACATACAATACATAGCTGACTGGTTCCATCCATTCTACTAAACTAGTACATTTTTACAATTGTATTCTAACCTTTTGAAAATAAATAACATTATTTTACTATGCAACTATTTAATTTAAACGTATTTATATTGTGTTCTATAATTGATTTTAATATTTCGTTATTTCATTGTTTTTATTCGTATTTCCATACGAATAATATGGGTTAATAATAATGTGATGGCCGACATCGTGTTTACATTTAACAATAACCTGATAACCTAATTTGGATTCTTTATATTTCTAAGTGTATTTCTGACATTTCCGATGGATAAATATTGTTGAATAAGTGTTGTTAGTATATTTTATTTGTGAATTTTGTAGTGTTTACTTCCTGCGAAGGTGTAGTATTATTTATCTATTGGTGTCTATAGGTCTAGGCCTAGATGGTTTGTTTACATTACTTTGAATTTTATTTAATTATAAATGCTACATGATTAAGAAGATTTGATATCATTATATATTCTCATTTATCTCTTGATTTTTAACGACTGAAATGCATTACAGAATATATCTTGCCTGTACATTTTAATTCTAATGGCTTTCTTGGATGTATCTAGTAAATTTAACTCAAAGTTTCTAAAATAAAGCTTACTTTGTCTCAGACTGGTTGCATAATTAGGTCAACACACAACTCAGACTTTGCAAACAATAGTAGTAAGACATTCGAACAACGTATTTTTTTCTTTAAACTGAAAATTTAATAAACAACCTTGATGATTATAAGTTCTAAGAAAATTTCCACATCTTTTCAACTAATATCCGATTTTAATTAATGTAAGATGATGAACAAATAAGGTTTTTATCATTAAAACATATTTTATCTGTCAACAAAAAAATGGATATAAAAAATGTAAAACAGATGTTTTCTGGTATTTGTTTCTGATTAAAGATTTAATAACAATTTTATGGTTTTGTTTTAGAGACGATTACAAAATCATGTGACTATCAATTTTGGACGTGGAGCTTTTAAATGGTCTTGGAGATTAACTTTATTCTGTGGTTTATTTACGTGGGTATATGTAGTTATATTGTGATAAAAATTTGTAAATATAATAGCTTTAAGCTTTAAAATATTCATTTTTATCTGACAGTCATTTCTTCTAAAATATTTTTAGATATCTTTGGAGCTTCAATGTATATTGTCTTATCTAATTCTCAATTAATTTATGAAGTTTTAACAGCTATTAAACATCTAAATCATTTCAGATGCAATTGACATTAGGTACAGCATGTGTTTTCATCTATTGTATTTCTCCATCAACATATTGAATGTTTTTTTCTTCTTAATATATTATATATTTTGTAGCCTGATTATTTGTTAAAATAATTACAATTCTTTATGATAGTTGTATCATGTAGTTTTTTTATAGCTATGTACTAATAGTAGAGGTGGGCGTTATTTAACGTAATAGGAAACATAATATTATTAATATGTTGCAGACATTACCACATTAATATGTTCTACAGAACAGCCGATTATATTTGTAACATCAAGCGATTATGCAGTGGAGTGAAGGGGACTGTGGAACATTCCGGTTAGGTGTTAATCCTGAATCTTACATACAGTGTCCCGAAGATTACATTGATCCCAAATTACTAAAAGATTATTATCTATTATTTTTAGTTAAAAATAAATTTCTAAATTTACAAAACTGAACTGAACTGATACTGAAAAATTATAAAATTTAATCAATATTAAAAAAAAATTAAGTATATAGTCTGTAATATAAAACCGTTAACCTAGATCACTAACATTTTTAGAATTTATATAATTGGATTACAAGGTGTTTTTATATTTAATCAAGTTATTTAACATCCTAAATTTATGTGGTTCTTTTTGTTTTGTCATCAATAACTTCATTCAGTAGGCCTATATTTGTTTTAATACATTTTGCGTAATTGTTATACAATATAATTGTCTTATCAAGTAATCTCATCTGCAAAGTTACATTACAAAATAATTCCTTGGAAAAAATAACACCTTAACAAAATTAATACTCTTTAACTAAACGGCTATCTGATAACTTTCTTCCCTTGCGTTAATATGTTATTGCAACCTATTATCAGCAGGCTGTGGAACGTTGCAGACTATTACCACAATGTTACAATAATTCCGTCTTTAACCTACAGACGCAAAGATGTATCTATCAATATAAAAATAAAAAAATTTATAATATTAATCTACAAAAAAAAGTATAAATTGATTCAATTTTTCTTAAAAAATTAACACTTTATTTGCACATAACATAAAAGGCAAAAAAAACACTGCCATTTGTTTTTTTGCTATCTAATCAAGTGCTACTAAGATCATAATAAATTTTTTAGTAATATTATAATTCTTAAAATTTTTCTTTCTTCAAACATCATTACAATTACTAGCTACTTATGTTTTTTTAATAATCAAGGGTCTAGAAAGGGAACTAACAAAAATCAAAATTTTGGGTGAGCACTTTTTTGCTGTAGATGTGTCTGAATAAATGACAAGAATTTTAAATATAATTAAGAATTTAATTAATTTTAAGAATTAATTAATAAATAAGAAAATCTCTAAAACTATAAAAGAACAAGTAACTATTGATAAAATATAAAAAGTAGGTATTTATCTTCATCAAAAAATAAGTATCTAGTAAAACACTAAGTTCTTTTGATTTTGGCATGAGATTTAATTATTCATCATTTTACTTTTCTCCTTCTTCAACAACATAAGAGATGCATACCTTAAGTAAACATTCCAGGCAAATAAGTTTCTTACACTTGTATTTGCAGTTTTCCAATTTTTATAAACTGATATCTGAGATGGTGTGACCATCAATACCTTCCTTTTTGAGGACTCAGAAACTTTCCTATACAGTTTTATATATCTCTGTTTATGTTCTGTTTATGTTTTCATTAACCCAACAACGGCCACGGTTAAAGCTAAAATTGGCCAGCCCGTTTTTAGCGTTTTGCAAGCATATTTTTAAAAATTCGCCAAAAATAGTAAATGAACCCCAATCCAAATGTGTTCAATAGCTTTTTTGTAGAAGAAACTTCAAAGAATTCAAATATGCCACTAAAAATAAGTTTATTTTGAAATTGTAAAAGTTATTAGCTCAAGAAACAAAAAATGTTCAGTAACGAAAGGAAAAAGTTCAACTTTAGGCCTACATAACAATTAGTAAACATTTTTTGTATTTTTTTCGTAAGCGTAAAAAAGTTTCGTAATTTAGTTCTAAATAGAACTGTATAAAAACATTTATCAATTTCAAATTTTTTATTTTGAAAAAAACCGTTTTTATGTTTCAAGTACACAACTGGTATTTACCTAGGCCTAGATTGTAACGTGCTTTACGTATATGCTTTGACAAAAAATGAAATATTATTATAAGAAAGTGGTAGAGGATAAATCAAAGAAAAGAACGGTGTACTTGTCTTTCCTTAGTTCACAAAAGTGTTTGAGTTACATTCGTTTGAATAACAAAAAGACATCAGTCGAATAAAAACTCCCGAATCAACACCTGCAGTAGGTTGCGTAGTAGGAAATAGCGTGGGAACAAAAGCCCGAGGCGTTCTCACAACAACGTAACTTGTCACTGCTGTTTAGACAATCACAAAACCGGTTTTATCCAGTTTACTTACTACCATTAGATACTACAGACTTTAGTCTACAAAATCGTATAAAGCAATCTGTCAAATCATTGGGCGTTGCCTACTAAATAATCGTTGACAAAAGGCGTGTTTATCGGTTGAGAGACTGTCCAATGAGCAAGGGTTTACAGTAAATCTTGTTTGACGCAGTAAATGTACTGTGAAATCTGATTGGAAGACACCAACAGAAAGATGAAATCACAACCAATCCAACGGTATGTTAGAAATGCCAAAGAAACATTATTGTAGATGGTGGGAAACGTTGCAAGAGTGAGAAATAACAGTAGAATTGTGCGCAGATTCCCGCGTGGAAAGAGCTGTAGGCCGATGTGCACATTTTAAAACGATGATTACGTATGTAAATATACGTTTTACGAAAAAGTTGTAAATACAAAAATTAAAGTTTAATTCATTTCCTTTCCAATGGTGCCAGTTTTATTACGATTGGATAATTTTAAGTGGTTTAAAATTATCGTTTATGCAAGTATATGCAAATTTATGCAAATGTGTGAAGTTGTTGCGTTTGCGCCGTCTAACCTGGTGTCGTGGTGTCGTATGGCCGTTCCTGGGTTAAGTTGATAAAGATGTCCTTCGATCAATCAAGTGGCCAGTTTCCCCACAATATCATTTTGCGGTTCCATTTTGCTTTCAAGAAAGCACTTGTAAACTATGAAGGAATTTACAAGACTAATGTTTAATAGTACTGAATAAACGGCGTTTGACCAACTTTTATTTTTGGTGACAATGTGACTTTCTCAATAGACCAGAATACTTTGCTTTGCTCATTCAGTATGTTGTCTTCAACAAGTCCTGTACTTCCTTCACTCGAGGTCTTGTCCCAATGGTCCAAACTTTGAGCTGAGCGGAAATCCTCCTCTCGTTCTCCCGGCTGCACTTTTCACAACGAACTGGCCCAACTCGCAGCTCGTCGGCCCACCGGTCACCCGACCACTCTCCTCTCTGGCCCATCAACCAACCCACTCTGGCCCAGATTCTAGATTCGGATTATATTACATAACCCATCTAGCTTCCTGTTGACATCTCCAACAAAAAAACCGTTGCTTTACTAGCATTTGTTTTGTTTCGCGTTAAACGACCTATCACACGACCTTGCTACTATTTCCGTATTCATATTATACTTCCTAGTCCATCTTGCTGGTCAATACCTTCACATCAAATCACTAACTTTAATAATTAATATAACTAAAATATATCTTACTTTAATATATCAAACTCTAAACTCTAATAGATGGTTTGTTAACCATCAATTCGTAACAGCATTGATTAAATAAGTACAACAATCGATCTTGGTTTTAGTGTTTTAGAAAACAAAGTAACTTTGTCTTCAGCAATTCCATATAATGTGTGATTAATTCGTACTAGGTATTTAATTCCTAAATGAAAATACCCCATAACATTGACAAATGTCCCACATAGGCTTGACAGACACGTACCTAAGAATGCAATTTCAGCTACAGGTGTGCCTATCTGACCACCTAAGTTCTGTAAACACGTTTATTTGATGCCTGTCCTGTACTCATGAGGAAAGTTGACTGAGGAATGTTTATTTTTTTGACATGAAACATATGAGAGGAGTTACCAATACTTGCAGAATAATTATCAGTACGTTCCTGACAGACCCACCTGTAAGGATTAATAATCTAAAGTGAACTAAGTAGAGCTACTGGTGCTAATATATCATGAAAATCAACATTTGGAATCTGCGAAGATCTTTACTGTAAAGTAAAGCCTTTCTTCTTTCTACCATTTGTTATAGTTGTTGCACAGTAATATTCTTCACCCTATTACCTGCCTGTCTCAAGGTCACTTACAGACTATCCAAATATTATTTTAAACAGAGAGGCACTTGTAACAGATACATTTTGTATTAGCGAATAAGAAATGTTCCTCAAACGAGTTTGAGCGAGACACAATAGTTATTCTCAAATTGCCATCTTTCAAACCTGTCTATTTCAACCCATGGGACAAAATTAAATTCTACTGAATTATTACGCATTGGCTTTATTGTGGTAGTAAACGATTTCAAGGTTTTTGAAAGTACTGTTTGTATTAATATCACATTGTAATTTGTAATGGATTTTAGTACCAACACCGTTGATGGTAGTTGACCATTACTTTATAAGATGCATTAGTGCTATTTGTTAGAATTGTATTTTAAGTTCAAATAAAAGCACTTTTTTATTTGTTAATTCAATGAAGTTTTTTGGTTTACTTGTCTTATAAATAACAAATTAATTACTAGTTAATTTAGCCAGGCCTTTTCATTGCCATAAATTGTCCCATTTTTTAGTTTAATCTTAAACTATAGCCTAAATGTGTATTTGTTAAAGTAAATGGAATAAAGCAGGTACACTTATTTGGCTTAAAAGATTTATTGTCAGTAAAAGAAAAAGCTAACTTATTTTGTTAAATTAATTTGAAGTAGATAAAGAAAACACATTATATTATATCCAACTATTAAATGAAAAATAAACATGTTGTACATTTTGTAAATGCACGTCAACACTACTTAAATTTCATGAACACTGTATTACTTTTTTATATTACACTGACAGTTTTCAGATATGCTAATAATAATATAATCAATTTTACAGACTTGTTCTTACTTCAGCTTCTACTTATCGTGGTTACACAAGTGTGTTTGATTACATAGCAGGTGGAATTGCTGCTGGTTCATTTTATCAATTTAAAGTTGGACCAAGAGGAATGATAGTTGGAGCGACACTAGGTAAAGTAATGTTTTCATAATTATATAATGTAAAAATAAAACATAAGAATGTGAAATGTTAAGTGTATTTTTTTGTATGTATGTTAATGTAAATTATTTGTTTGTGAATCAAAACATCTTGGCTCTTCTACTATTTGTTATATGCCTGTGTGGGAACGTACGAAATGACAAGTAAACTCGTGATTGATAGGTGTGCAATCGAACTTTTATTTACTGAAATTATTATACAGACAAAAAATTTGTTATTGGGAAGTATTTGTTACTGGGAAGATACAGCCCTCAAACAAATTTATACTTATCACCTGCAGATGTAATGTCTTTAAATTGAAAAAGGATTATACCTTCCATAATAAATGGTAATTTAATCAGAAGGAGCAAAAGAAATATTTCTTATTGTTGGGTTAGATATACTTTATAAACACGAATTTGGTATCTGTGAAAAACATACATAAAAAGTTAAGTGAATACACAGTCGTAAAGACTGGTAATTATAATGAACTAAAATCTCACAAAGGCAGTAACGTTTCTTATAGCCAGACGCTCTGTTATATTAAAAGTAAAAAATTAGAAGGTCACATGATGTTTTTGAACCAATAAAAATTGCCCATGTAGCGGAATTGAAATCAGCAGACCGGATGGCAAAAAGGAAGAGAAGGAAGTAACATCTCTCTTTTGGCACGCAGTATGCTCGACTATTAAGTTGTATAAATTTGTAAAATATCTTAATATTTCATGTAACAAATGTTACAAATAAGATCACTAATAGTCTAGATCAAATAAATTTTGTAAAGTACAAAGATTCTTCAGTACAGTTGTGACTTAGTGATCATTGATACCAGCCCTAGTCTTTGTGCCTCGTGAAGAACTGGGTATCAACAACAATTTTCGGACTAATTTAGAATTTGTGTGTTTAATATATGAACAAACTAATACAAAAACAGTGACGATAGTTTTTAGATATGTCTCTTTCTCAAAATATGTGATGTGTGATAAGAGCTTTTGCTCATAATTATCTGGTATGTAATTACTTAGAAGTTTTATTTAATTGTTCTATATTTTGAATTATACTGGGTATCCGAAAAGAACTTCCTAGTTCGTTTTGAATATTCCTAACGCTGGTATTTGTTTAAATAGAAGACTAATGTTTCTTTGCTGCTGTTGTGTATATTGTTAATTTTTAGTTTCATATGTTGGTAGTAAGGTTGGCACACCTCTTTGGCCTTGAGTGTGTGGTTTGTAGGGCTGCCGTTATCACCAGGCTTGACTTTCATTGCAATGGGTACTCCAGAGCAAGAAGCACAATGTGTTATTTGGTTAGTCGAAACAAATTCTGTTACTACTGTGCAGCGTAGTTTCAGACGTGTTTTAAAGAGACTGGTACTGTTTTAAAAAGTAAAACACCAGGTAGGCCACTTTTTTCAGTCGAGAATGTAGAGAGAATCAGTGCTTCATGTTCTCACAGCCTTAAGAAGTCACTGTGCAATATAGTCTGCAATTGGGATACCAAGATCAACTGTTTATGGCGTGGTACGTAAAAAGACTTTAATTATATGCTTAAAAAGTCTAATGAAATGATAAAGGCTTAAGGTTTGAATTTGCTGCTGACGGAATGAATAAGAAGGACTAGTGACATTCAGACAAGACCACCCCACTATAGTAATCGTGTGCATACGCTTTAGACACCCGTTTCCCAGGAAGATGAATAGGTAGAGCGGGCCCGATCGCAAGGCCTCCAAGAAGCCCAGACATAGGACCACTGGGTTTTTCCCATGGAGTCATGTTAAGAACTTAGTGTTTGTAGAAAAGATATGCCCAAAGATATGTGACAGTGACCATCTTCGTGAGAGAAGCTTAGCAGCAGTAGCATTAGTCGCACCTGGTGTGTTAACTGGAGAGAAATTGAATACCGGTAAAATATCTGCAGGGCTACGAATGGATCACATATCAGAGTTTACTAATGTTAAAAAAAACTTTATTATATCACCTTTCATATCGTGTATTATTTATAGTAATATGTATGTGCTACAATAAATAACAGTTTTTCATAACTAGGTAGTTCTTTATCAAACAATTTTTTGTATATATAACTTTTTAATGCTTTCATGTTATTAAAACTTGTGAAGGGTTTAACAAGCACATATCTTTGGAGACAGTCATGCTAGTGGTTTTAATCAACTCTTGCAAGATGGAATGAGTAACACAGTTTCTGTCACAAGCTTTGTCAAATTTAATGCTGGAATGGAAACTGTTTTGAAGAGTATAGACTGTATTTCAATAATAATGACTTTAAAGTTTTATTGAATGTTATAAATGATGTGTCTGAGAGGGCCCTGAGATGTGTTTCTGAGGCTCTTTTGTCAACGACCAATACTAATGTAGTCATTGAAGTTATTCAAAGTCACTGAATTGAATTTATTTTCTTCAGAAATAAAGTCGTATGTTTTGTTGTGTCTGAGCATAGATTTAACAATAATAATATTGATTGTTTTCATGTAGAAGGGTATATATAATTTGCTACAAATTTTTACAGAACAATATATAAAGGTGTGAGAGTAGTTATTTTTGTAAAAGAAATATAAATTTTTGAGCCCTATATATTAGATCTAGAATTATGTTTATAAAAAAATGTTGAAATCGCTGGTTCTAAAATAAATTCTAAGGGTTACGTAGTGATTGTAATAGGTATGTATCGTGCTCCAAGTGAAGATTTGGATTATTTTTTTATCACTTCGACTTTCTTTTACAAAAACTACACTTGCAAACCAATAGATATTTTATTTGTAGGGATTTTAACGTTGATGTTCTTATTAATACCCTCGGAGAGACTGAGGGAGTTGTTGGCTACATATGATCTTAAATTTTGCATAGACTCTGATAGATAATGTTGTTTCAAATATTTCTTGTGAAAATTTATCGGCCAAAATTGTACAATCCGGATTGCTGACCACTGTGCACAGGTGATAGATAAATATTTATAATTTTTCACCAATAATTATCAAACAAAATTTTAAGGTAATTAGGAACTATCAGCCCCTAATATACATATCCCCTAATATGAAAATATTCATATTCTTAAATACCTCCTAAAAAATAAAAATTGAGACTGTCTATTTCAAGACTCTTTTCTATTTTTTCTAAACATTGCTTGCCCGTTGATAAAAATTAGAGCAGGAGGGAATTCCAATAAAAATCTATCTGGGATTACTAAAGGAATTTTCGTCTCAAGAAATAAATTAAAATTTTACTTTGAAATTTACAAAACCGCTAATATCGAACAATTTAAACAATTTTATAGAAAGTATAAATTAATTTATAGACATGTAATTAATAGGCCGAAGCCTATGATGTGTCGAAATTGATGGATACTGCAGATAATATTGGTAAAACTTAATGGGAAATTATAAATAATGTAGCAAGAGTAAGAACTATAGTGGTGCCATTAATATAGACATTGATGATGTTAGTCATACAGAGACATCAGCTGTGGTAAATTTATTTAATGACTTTGTTTCCCAGCGTAGGTCTCTTGAATAGGTACACATCAAAAGAGCAATACAAGGGCATCTATGTTTCTGTGGAAAAGATCAGAAATTAAAAAACAAGAAAACGACAGATTTTGATGAAGTCTCACCTTGGCTCATCAAAAAGTGTTCTGATGAACTCGTCAAACACCTTCTGATTTTAATTAATTTGTCTTTTTACTTCTAAATTAAAACTTGCAAAATTTATTTCTTTGTTTAAAAAGAGAGAAAAAAGTGATATCAATAATTACAGGCCGAATTCTCTTCTACCAGTGTTTAGTAAGGGTTTTCAAAAACTTTTCCTAATACAGCTAATGAATTGTCTAGAGGGGTTTAATGTCTTTTGTGGTTCACAATTTGGATTCGGGGAGGTAAATCAATAATATACGCTACAGTTGGTTGGTCGTTTGGACTTTGTATTGAAAAGTCTTGAAAGCTTGAGAAATGTCTAATTCCCCAAAGCCTTGTGTGGATCATGAGATATTATTGGACAAGTGTGAAGCAATTGGTATTAGAGGAGTACCGTTTCTGTGGTTAACATCTTTTCTTTATAGCAGAACACCCGGGAAATGTTGCAGGGAAGCTGTCAAAACTAACCCAGCTGAGGTATGGGTCCCTTAAGGATCAGTTCTCGGACCGTGCTCTTTTTAATTTATATTAATGACCTATCATCAACAGTGCATTCAGATATCATAGTTCAATTTGCTGATGATACAACTTTGAGTTTCCAATGCAGAATTTTGAGACAAAATCATTGGTGAAAACCACACATCCACATCTCAAACCGTTTTGAAGATATTTGCATTTATTTACATTGAATCGTATAATTTAAATATGATTAATTTAATAATCATTTCATTACTATTATTATTATGTTTGTTCATTATTGTTAAAATTGATGTACATTTTGTAACTCAAAATTTTCAAATAGGACCAATAGTTATATGATACATCACTGTAAAAGTTCTGTTGAGACAAGAACTTTGAGATAAAGAAAACATTTTTAGGACACCTCTAACCAAAATGGTGACCATTTATGTGACATTATTAAAATAGTGAAAAAGCAGATTTCACTCCCTCGCAATTTAACATTATTTGATAACATTTTACAGAAATTTTCTCTTTCAAGAGAATGAATTGAAACAAAATGTGGAAAGATCACAGCCGAAACATTCTGTAAAGTTAGAGAAGGGTTTAAACAACAACTGTATTTTTGCATGGAGACACAAGGTGGACAGTTTGAACATTTAATAATATGAGGTACTAATTATTCAGAAGCCTACAATTTGTATTTCTTATAATTTGTATTAGTAAATTCAATTTGAATAACTTATTATATTAATTATTGTTATTTAATTGAACTTAATTACTGTACTAAAATTCATTTTTTAAATAATATAGTATCATAAAATGACTGAGGTATTGGTTGGGAGAGAGGGCTAAACAATTTTCTTTATGTCAAAATTCTTGCCTTAACAGGAACAGTGCCAGAATCACAGACAACAGAATCACATGCCTATTGGTCCCATTTGAAAATTTTCAGTTCTCCCCGCCAACCCCTTTTGACAAAAATTGAACAATATTTACGTTTCTTAAGCAGCCCTCACTGCAACGAATATTGCCACAAACCGCATTTAGCTATCTTCACAAATAACCAAGATAAATGGGGGATCCAAGTCATTTTACAGCCATTGTAATACATGTGAGTTTCAGGGTTTTTAAACATCAAAATAGTAAAATAACGTAAAAAGGGTCATAAGGTAAATTTTGGACATTAGCCTAATTTAAAAGATTTAGTTATTTCATAATATTAATGAACATAGAAATTCAAAGGGAAATGCAGACATTAATTAGTAATTCAGATTAAATCAAACATAATATTAACTTCATGTTTAAATTCATTTTTGTTTAAATATTTAAATTATGTTTCATGATGTGTCAAACTATGAAAAACAGTTAAAAGGTATTGGAGAGTTTGAACTTATGGTCCACTAAGTTTTTAGACAGTGATGAATAAATATCGAAAGACGATTCCAGACATTGTAAGAAATAAACTTGATAGATTATGTTGGGAGCCTGTGTGATTCATCTATGATAGAGACAGAAATTTTGTCCTGAAATGTTGGTACCTAGCGTTACCAGTTGTAGGGAGACATATTTACGGTCCCCTGGAAAACAGCTTCTCATTGGTTTTCTGGTTTTTATGACGTCACATGGCGTGATCGAAAGGAGAAGGAAGAAGAAGGAGGCTTCAGCCCACTCTCATCAGTATTCGAGTACAGTACAGACGTGTTTTGCGGCTAGTCCAACAAAATGTTGTAACAAGTGCTTTTTTGCGGTAGTTGAAGTAACACTACCGTTTAAAAATGTTTAAGGAGGAGTAAAGACAGTGCTGTGTATTGTTCAATAACGAGAATGTGAGAATTGCTTGTAAATTGTCTCAAAATTATCAACTTTGAAAGTTTGCGTGCACGCGCGGCATGGCTTCCAACTCTTTACATAAAGATTTTATAACAAGTGCAATGAAAGTCTAAGTGAATCAAAAATCTACGTGGCTAAAGTGCGACGAACTAAAGAATAATGGGGTTTTCTATTTAAATTGAATTCATATGTGTTATAAGTTTTTTCTTTTTTGTAAATTCATATCTATTTCTTTAAAGTGCACTATAAAACGAAGAATAGTAAGTAGTAAATTAATTTAACCAAGTCTGCATTTGAATAATTTATCAATATAAGTTTTTGTATATCTAAGGTGAAATTATTAATAATAAATTTGTGTGTTTGAGTGTGTGATGGGAATAATTAAAACGATGAGTTGCCAACTTGAAATAATAATTAATGTATGTGTTTTTACAATTTAGAATGATTCAGTAAAATAATAATGTCAACCACTATGAGTTTTTAATTTGAGTTTTTATCCTTTCCAGAAGTACTTTGTGGTAACGGACCTTGTTTAAATCATAAATTCAGTTTTTAGTTTTTCTTTGTAAGTAGAACAAAATGGCGACAGTCTTTGGTGAACGGGATAGTTTAGAGGCAAAGTTGTCATGTGACAAACATGGCGGCCATGGTTCTGGACGAGTCCAACTTTAACCAGAGAACTGTTGTCATAGATGAAGATAGTTATATGTGTAACAGATATTTTAATGATCAGCTGTTGAGTAACAGATGTGATCAAAACATAACCTAACTTCAATTTTGGGGTTATGTTTGTTTGTTTTCATTGGGGTTAAGGTGTTGTAATATTTTAAAATGATAATTTAATTAATTAAATAAGTAAATGGATTGAAGGTAGGAAATAATAAATAATTGTTACACAGTAAAGGTATTTTTTTTATTTTAAAAATAACTTAGAAATATTTTTGTCAAAATTAAATTTTTATTTTTCATTTTTTTTTTTGTTTTCTATTAATAAATTGTTTGTAAACGGCTTGCAAGGAGGCAGCACGTTACAAAACGGCGCCCGAACAGCAGAGCACGTTACAAAATGGCGCCCGAACTTCTTTACCACAAACGAAAACACTGGGAAGGGTGACTTTGATGGAATCATAGTGGTTGGCTGTATTTCAAAATTTTGAAAAAGTTTAAAAAAGTTTTTAAGGTTAATAAATAAAATTTATAAAGGGTTAATTAATAAATATACGATGGCAGAACTAGATGATTCTGGTATTTCGATATTAAATCATTCAACAAATGATAGTGTATTTGAAAATGAAAACAAAGTAAATGCAGAAATAACGTCTGATACAAAGATGGAAAACACAAAAGAAGTTGATAATGCGCATGCAAATAGTAATAATGACTTAGAAGATAGGGATAAGAAAATGTTTGAATTTTTGATAAAATTTAGAGATTCAATTGAAATGAAATTTGATAACTCAGACAAAAAATCTAAAGAATATAGATTAGAAGATAAACAAGACTTTAACAATTTTAGATTAGAGGTAAATGATAAAATTGATAGTTCTAAACAGGATTTTAACAATTTTAGGTTAGACTCAGATAGTAAATTTGATCAGTTAAATAGTAAGTTTGAAAACTTAGACAAGAAGTCTGATGAATTAAAAAATAATATTGAAGACAAGTTAAGTGAGTTTAGACAAGAGATAAAGGAAGCAGTAGCAAAATTTGATGAGCCATTAGAGGTTTCAGATATTAATAGTAATACTATAGTCAATAATGTTTCAAGGGAAGTAGAATTAGATGATAGGCCTAGTAATAATAATGTGTTAATAGAGGTTAGGGAAGAAATATATAATAATAAGGTAGTTGAGAATATTTTTGAATTTGAGGGTGACCAAAGTGTCACAGATTGCATTAAGGATGCATGTAATGTTGGATTTAATGATAAAGGATTGGAGGTTATGTTAGAAGGAAATAATAAGGAGATAGGGTGTGAAGATGTAAAAGTTAGATACAATAAATTTCAAAATATTAATAGGCCTAGAATCAATTTCAAAGTAAATTTAGAAGCATTGCTTGGCTTGTATAGTAGTGAAGATACTATGGAGAGTTGTGTAATAGAAATCCTTGAAAAAATTAAACAAAATTATGATCAAGAAAAGTCAAAGTGGGAGTATAGGTTAGGCTATAGTCAACTAAACGTAGGCGGAAAAGTAAATAATGGAAGTAGACGTAGGTTAGCCCTACATGTATTGCAGTTGCCGAGTAGGAGGAGAAAGAAAGATTACATACCAGAAAGTGTCATGTAAACATACCGGAGGGTTAACTTGAAGTAGATTGCGTAATAGATAGGCTACGCACGTAGGTGGTGCTAATGTACAGTTTAGACAAGTGGTTAAGGATAAATTGTTTGATTTTTTGGTAATAAATAATGAAATAATAAGAAAGTTTAATTCTATAGAGTACTAAATTGAATTTAAATAAATAATTTGTTTTTGAATAATAATAAATGACAATTAAGGCAATTTTAAATTAAGAAAATTTGGTTAAAGAAATGAATATGATTTTTTAAGGAAGATTAATGAGTTTTTAAGTTAAATAGCAAGTTGGAAGGAAGTTAAGATTTTTTTTAAGTAAGTAAAGGTTTTTTATACAATAAAATAAAAGGTTTTCGTCCGAAAGAGGATAATAATTATGAGTCTTAAGAGACAGTTGAACTGAAAAAGAGTCTTGTGTCACGTCTTGTAATCAAAGAAAGTTAAATTGAAGCAATATACGTCTAAAGAAAGATTAATTGGAGGTTATGTTTATGAAGTTTTTATTATGTTCGTCAGTTGAAGGAAGTTTATGTTTATTAAGTGGAAGAAATGTTGTTTTTTGTGGAGTTGAAGGTTTTAATATGCCAAAGTGCATTTCGTCGTCGTCGAATTAAGAAAGTTGAGGTATTATCTACGTGTTTTTTGAAGAATAGTCGTCGCATAGGAAAATCTCCTATGTTTATGTTTTTATGAGTTTTTAAGAGGTGAATCGTCATGTGTTAGTTGAGAAGTTAGGATTAATTTAAAGTTAGACAAAAGATTGCTGAAATGAAATGGATATTTGAAAAAATGTTAAGTTAAGATGAAGACAAATACAATCGACAAAGACTCTATCTAAAGTTGGTGTTTAAAGACAAATACAGTTATAAAAGGTTAGGAAAATGTTATTTAAGGAAGAAAATTGATTAAGGAAAGTTTTTAATTTAAATAGTTATTGGTTAGTTAATTTCAAGAATGAGTTAATGAAAGTTTTGAGATATAGGCTAGACCTAAATAAGTTAAAGTTGCCTTATAATACAGATATTAAGAAATTTAAAAGAATTGAAGCAAGTTTAATGATTTAAAGAGGATTAGCTCATTTATATAGGAAATAAATGATTTGAAAATACGATTGATATTTTATAATTTGCAAGTTAGTTTGAAGTTAAAATAAATGTAAACTTTTAAAGATTTAATAATAATAATAAAGTTGTAATGAAAGGGTTTCATTTAAGCAATAGAAAGGCAAAACACCAAAGGATGATAGGCGATGCTTGAGGGGGTTGAGGAGTTGGAGGGGGTGTGTTGGGTCTATGTTGAACCAAGTAGGCATAGATATCAACTGGCACACTTCCGAAGATGAGTCATCCCCGTAAACAGCATAAGTGTCCTGCCAGTTACTAGAAGAGAACATAATAGAAGGATGCCAGAAGGGTAGTCAAAAGGAGAGTAGTGAATGAAACTGAAATTAATAAGTAAATAGTTTTAAAAGACATAAGGTGGTAGAGTTACGGAAGTACTGCATTGCAAACCAACCTCTACGCCGACGTAATTTATTATTAGGTGTTAGACTTTAATTAATGGCAATGTTAGTAGGTTAATACATTATGAGATAAGTACTCTATAATTATGATATATAAATGGATATTGTAAAATGATAGTTATGATAACTTGATTTGTTAAGAATATTGAAATATGGGTGTAGCCAGGTGTGGCTTAGTACGTCATTGTTGTAGGTCATTAGAGATAGCAACATTGAGTCACATCTGGTGATTTAAGGGTACGACGTCCCTAAAAAACGGTCAAGTAGCTGGTGTGCATCCTAACAAGGTGTACACTAGTGATTTTAGGTTGTTGGGTCCTTAAAAAACCTTCTGAATTTCGATGTTGACCAGATGACGTGTCGCATCATGTGCACAATCCATATGATTGTTAGGTTTAGTAGTGTACATACACAAAGTTGTTCTTAGTTTATAGTTAATCTTGTTTAAATTTCATAGGTTGTGGGTAAACCGTGAAAACCTTCTTATTGAAAGGTTGATTGATAGTACAGGTAGACCGTTATTGGTCAATCTTGTTTAAATTTCATAGGTTGTGGGTCAACCGTGAAAACCTTCTTATTGAGAGGTTGATCAATAGTGTAGGTGTTTTTAGAGGTACAAGGTGTCTCTTCTTCGTTGTACAGGTCTACAAAATTTGGTCAATCTCGCTTAATCTTCGTAGTTATTAGAATTGTTTCATTTGAATGATTTAATATTTAAAATAGGGTAACCGAGTTTTTGAGGGGGTTATATAAAAAAGTTGGCAAGTTATACAGTAGAATGAATGATGTATGAGTGAAATGTTAGATTTAAGATATTTTTAATAATGACTAATTTTGATAACATATGTTGTAAATTTGTAAAATAATTGATCAGGAGTCGAAGAAAGTTAAGTAAAGTAAAGTAAATTCTTGCAAAGTAAAGTAAAATTCTGGCATAATAAAGCAAAATTTTGCAAAAGTAAAGAAAATTTATGCAAAGTAAAATGAAGTGATGTAATGTAAAGTAAAGTTGAAGTGGTTAATGAGTTCGTAAAAGTAAAGTAATTGATATAAATTGTTATCTCAGTGCGGATACAATTGTTGTATTTCATAAATGAGTTATGAATGTAAAGCAAATTAATGAGTTGATTCAGTTTGAATTTGAATTTTGAAGTTTTAATGTGGAAGAAGTGATGTAGTGGATTTTAATTGTTATCTCAGAGCGGATACAATTGTTGTATTTCATAAAAGAATAATTTATGAATGTAAAGCAAACTAATGATGCAATAATAAAATGTTGATTTTATTGTTTTTAGAGGTGAAACCTATAATAAAGATTTATGCTGAGGATGGATATGTTTGTGAACTTGGATTGTTTTGACTTACAATACATTGATAAGATGTTGCATATTGTATATAAAATTTTTCTTTCAGGTGAAATTTGGACTCTGTAAAA
>JAGFPH010001843.1:58059-81559 GCA_018207615.1 Philaenus spumarius
GAGGCAGCACGTTACAAAACGGCGCCCGAACAGCAGAGCACGTTACACCATCCCTTATCTATATATACAGGTGAGTTTTAAATGTCCCCCCCTCCTAATTTTTTCCGCATTTCTTAAGATATCGACTCCCAACCACCGAACATCATTGATTAGTTTATACTTTCTTTTGATGAGGTTCATATTTTTGGCCGCCATCTTGGATCCGCCATATTGGAATGAACTTTTATTTTTTAAATGTAAAGGTAAGGTTGTGACCCATCATTTCAAACTATTTTTTTCCGTAGAACACGATGCCGCAATCGGTTTTTAATTATATGCTTTCGTTCTCGAGATATTAACAATTTTGTAAAAAATTGAAAATTTTCTAAAATCCATTGTTTTATACAATTTAAAAAAAAATATCGACCCTTTATCATCAGATATCACAGTTTGGTAGTAGCTTATAGATTTTTATTAAGTGAGGCGGTGAAAGGAAAAGTAGTGTAACTCATGTTTTTTTTCAATATTGAGTTAACTGCAGATTTGGATTCTCCATATTAAAATCTATTAAATGGAATAGTGGTGCATATCATAATTCTGTTATTAGCTGTATAGATAGCAGCACTTGTTTGTATGGCAAGGGAAATTATTATTGAGGTAGCAGGAATAGTGGTGTAAGTATGAGATACACCACTTTTTCCTCCACATATGAGATCTTTGTCTTTTGATTGTATAAAGTGCAATATTGTAAACATGGACAGACCCGATGAATATGAGTTTTCTAGTGATAGTTTAAGTGAGCCTAGTGAGTTGGCTTATTCTGGCAGTGACTGGCAACCTTCTGGATCAGAAAATGGAGAAAATAATAGTGGTAAGTTAATTTATGATTAAAATTTCTTAGAAATAATAACATAACCTCAAACAGTTGAAATCATAACTACTATTATTTTATTATGTTCTTGTTGGTATGGATTATGAAAAGTAATTAATACAATAATTCACAAATAAAATAATTGCCCATAATGAATAAAGCAATTCTAGTAAATTTATTTACTATGATATTTTCTGAAAAGTAAAAACTAACCTTTGATCAATTAACTGAATCTGTAGGCCAGGTTATTTCACATGCTTATTTTCCTTAATTTGTCAAAATTATAGGCCTACTGTTTATTTTTGTTTCAGAAATGGAATTCGAGGATGAAAATGTTGTTGGTGCTGCGGCAGGATTGAAAAAAACTCGAAAAAGGCGAAAGAATGAAAATAAAAAAGACAAGATAAAACGCCTCAGAAATTTAGGTAGGGAGTATACCACACTAAAGGGAAACACTATTCCTGGTAAGAAATTTGCAAACAATAACTGTTTGTGCATTAAACAATGTTTTGAGAAGATACCTGAAGAAACACGAAAACATGCGTTCGAGTCATTTTGGAATTTAGGCTCATTTACAGCTCAAAACTCATTTTTGTGCGGCCTGATAAAACAAAGTCAACCGAAAAACAGACGTCCCTCAAACCAGTCACGACCTCCAAAATCAGTAACTAACAGTTTTTCTTTACAATGTAATGGTCTAACAGTTAATGTTTGTAAGAAATACTTTCTTGAGACATTTCAAATTTCAGATGGCCGTATGAGTAGGGCTATCAAAAAGCTCAAAATTGGAGACCAAATTGGATCTGACAAGCGAGGGTGTAATGCACCGCCTAACAAAATCTCTAATATACGCATGCAATCTGTGCGAGAGCATATTGAAAAATTCTTATCTTTTCAATCCCATTATACTAGAGAAAAAAACCCAAATCGCAAATATTTATCCTCAGATCTAAATGTGACACTTTTATACAAACTCTACAGACAGTATTGTGAAGAAAATAATGTAATTCCTGTTTCAATTGACATTTATCGTCGAACTTTTGTAACAATATTCATTACAAAAAATAATAAAAATAAATTATAAGTTATACTGTGTGTTAAAAAATGGGTTTCGGTAAAAAGTTCAAAAATTAAAAAAAATATACTTTTAAGTCAAAATAAAAATGCTGTATGTGGATTATCTAATAATTATCAATATCTCTCCATCACCTCCTTTACCTATTCACCTTAAAAACAAAAGTCGTCGCTCCTGTAATACTTAAAATTGCTTATGTACCTCCTAGGCCTATTGCCTCACTTCAATAATAAATCATCGCCCACCTTAACTCTCCATAACATCTTTCTCCCAACTTCAACGTAGAACAATATTATATTTTTCACCTTACTTCAACTCACCTTACTCTTAAAACCTTAAAAAATCACCTTCACTTGACTCCCATAATCTTAATAAAAAATAACAATCATAATATTTGCGATAATCCACATATAACCTCACTTATGCTCTGTTGCATATATATACTTGTAATTACTAATCAATGAAAAATATTTGTTAATTAATTCTATTCTCTTAGGGGTGAATACCTGGCTATCAAAGTAATGGCTAAACGGACATTCGTGGCTATATAAAGAAATTCAAGGCATTGCAGCAAGACAACAATTATTTACTCAAACATGATCAAAAATGGATATTTACAGCAATTAAGAAACATAAACATAATGATACATATATACAAACAAGTCAGGAAATTATTTACAGTTGTACAAAGTTTCCTGAACCATACCTTAAGTAATGACGCAATAGAAGTTAAATGAAGTTAGTTTCTTAATAAAATGAAAAACTTTAATACCTGCAGACTAAAATACGTCCTATGGCCATTATTACTTACAATTTCACTCGTTGCACTGTCTTTTTACCTAGGATTTTCACTGATTCTAATCGTCAAAGTCACTTCTCTCACCTTTTTACCAACGCGTTACTCAGAGCACATGGCAACTTTTTGTAAAGTCCATTTTTTAAAAGAAATATATGGAAGATTTCACTTCTTTTACTTTTGCAAACTCCTAGACGTCTCTACTTAACATTCACATAACTTTCGTCGTGATCTTTTTAGAATTGTTACATTTTATTAGCAAATTCTTCACCACCCGCAAGTAGCTTGTACAAAGCTGTCTACGCCATCTTGACTTCTCTTTTTCTCCTTTTCTCTCCTCTCTTCTCTTGCGTTGTTAACCGTACTTCTCTCAGAACTGTACGTGCCAAAAGTCACGTCCGCAACTCTGTGCTAGGCCTTCCATATCTCAACGTATAGACCGATGTTGTGTCTTATTATTACTTGTATTTATTTATCGAACTGTCCATAATTCCAAATACCGCTCTGTATCGTTCATTTACAACGCATCACTCATTGAAACAAAGTTTCTGTACAATTTTCACCTTTTACACACGCTCATATATTGATATGTTTTTTAAGTCTGCTTTTATATTACCTACTTTTACAGTCTGCTTTTATGTTTTATTATTTGTTTATTAAAGAAAAAATGATTCTACTGTAATTATTTTGCGTCATTAAGAAATGTATATATAAAAATTATAAATGGTTAATATTATTTATGTATTGCGTCATTATTCATTTAGACCAAACCTCTGTATCTTTAGTCATTATAGGAAACAGCTGATTTATTTCTTATTTTATTATTTTCTCTGTGACATGGACGTTAGTGTTACACCTTCAATACTGAATTTAACCTCCACTTTCATGCTCCCCTTACTGATACATGCGGAAAGTGTGATGCGTACAAAATTAAAAAAAGTACTTTGACAGATGAGGCTGAAATCCTTAGCTTGGAGACGGATCATGAATTGCACCTACGCAAAGCAGAGTTGGCTCGTTCTTCAATGAAGGTTGATACAGAAAAATCTAAGACGGATGCCTCATTTTATTCTTTTACATTTGATCTTGAAAAGGCTCTCGCTTTTCCAAGACTTACAACGTCACTAGCTTATTACAAGCGAAAAATGTATGTATACAATTTCGGGTGTCATGAGTTAAAAAGTAGCTTAGGATTCATGTACGCATGGGACGAAACAATCGCTTCGAGGGGCTCTCAAGAAATAACGTCTTGTTTATCAAAACACATTGTGGCTCGTGCATCTGCAGCTGAGCATATTGTTTCCTACAGTGATACCTGCACTGGTCAAAATAGGAATTGGAATTTCGCTCTCTTTATGCTAAAACTAGTTCTTAGTGATAGCAACCAGATAAAAACTTATGATCAAAAATTTATGGTAAGTGGCCACTCATAATTACCCAATGATTCAGACTTTGGTTCGATTGAATCTTTCAGTAAAAGTAAGCCAATTTATGTACCGGATGACTGGTATTCAGTGATAATACAATCAAGGAAAAAAAGACCATTTCATGTTACAAAAATGGAAAGAACAGACTTTTTAAGTACATCAAACCTCATTGGTGCTATTACAAAAAGAAAGAAAAATGTAGCAGGGCACCCAATTTCATGGTTAAAAATCCAATGGATCCGATGCAAATTAGACAGCCCCTTTACTTTGTTTTACAAAGAAACATTGAATGAAGATATGCCATTCTCGGAATTAAACATTATACCAAGTACGAAGATAGGAAGACCTAGATTCTTGAAAAATATTCAACAAGGTTGTCTGTATGATGGTCCAAGACGAGTAACAGCAATGAAAAAACAAGATATGTTGGACCTACTCCCCTTCATACCTCCGATTCATCACAACTTTTTCAAAAATTTACTAACAACTACGGATGAGACACCATCTGATGACCCTGGACCACTGACTGACCAAGAAGAAGTGGATGAATTTGACTAAGAACATAAATCATTTCATGAATGGACATAAAAATCATAATGTAGTTAAGCTTTTGATTTCTTGTTTCTCCATTTTTAAAGTAATTTTTGTAAAGAATATAACATAAGAACAAGTTATTGTGTATTGTAAAGCTTTTGATTTCTTTTTTTTCCACTTTTAAAGTAATTTTTGCAAAGAATATATCATAAGAACAAGTTATTGTGTATTGTAAAGCTTTTGATTTCTTGTTTCTCCATTTTTTAAAGTAATTTTTAATAATATAACATAAAAACAAGTTATTGTGTATTGTAAAGCTTTTGATTTCTTGTTTCTCCATTTTTAAAGTAATTTTTAATAATATAACATAAGAACAAGTTATTTTGTATTGTATGTTTCTCTTCCTTTTAAACAATATAAACTGTTTAGGGAAAAATGGTGTAACTGCCAGATACACCACTTTTCCCTCCAAAGTATCTTCTACAAGGTATAAACCTTGGAAGGAAAAGTGGTGTATTGCATTTAACCCCCTAAAAACTGCCATTAAGATTTATTTTTCATCTCCAAAATTCAACACAAGTTAAATTAACTTATTAAAATGCACTTTTGACTAACTATATTAAGATAAGTATATAATTGATTTTTTTATAGTCCTTCTAGTAAAACACATTGTATCTCAAAATGCCTATAAATTGACTTACACCACTTTTCCTTTCACCGCCTCAAGTTATAAATTTTTACTGCCATCTTGGGTACGCCATATTGGATTGAGATGCTTGTTTTTTAATGTAAATTTGGTGTTGTGACACATGATTTTGAACTAATTTTTACGCTTTACACGCTGCCGCAATCAGATTTTTAATTTATAATCCTTTAATTGTTTTTAAATAAATAATTATACTAAAAAAATACAATTAAATCATTTTAAACTTTTTGTTTGATTTCAGTGTATTAACAAGTTTTCTTTGCGTAACTCCAATAGCCCTAGCAACTGACCTTGTTGAAGACTGGGGATGCTCAACAAATTCGGCCACAATTTCAAACTTGGTGTCGTCATTCTGTTTAGGCCTACCAGGATTTTTAACGCAACACTTCTTGTTTTTCTAAATTTACTGACTAATTCTCTGACATATTTTCCGCAAATTTGCCTGTCGGGATGTAAATTGTTGAAACATCTTTCAGTTTCATGCACGTTTTCTTCTGAAGCACCATAAAGTAAGATTATCTGTACCTTTTCTTGCAGAGTGCGAGCCATATTAACTAGCCTATGCAGATTTTTAGAACTATTATACTCAAAGTTAAAAATAATACCTTAGCCCCACCTTTTTATCAAACTTACGATTTAAATATTATGTTCACACAATGACATAATATCCACGATCAAACAAAACTGTGCTTTTAAAAACTAGAATGTACCACACAAGTAACATGAGAACTAGAATTTTCAGCGGTTTTAAATAGCAATGATTTACAACAATGCTATCAGCTGTTAGCCTAATCAGCTGTTTATGCCAGGTAACCCTTTAACAACACCTTTCTGTAATTTTAACCATACAACACTCTCACACAACAGGAGGACTGCGGGCGAGTTTGTTAAAGTAATTACTGTGTGAAGCCTCAAAGAGTAGGTTTTTTATCTTTAAAATAATTAGTCAGTATTCTACAATTTGTAATACAGCTTTTAATGTTACAGCTTTGATTTACTAAACTATTAATGTATTATAATTTTAAAGTTTAAAAGTGTTTTTTTTTTTTTTTTTAGTTTAAAAGTGACATAAATAAGCTTACAATGTATTTTTATTTTGTAGTATAATTATTTATTTAAAAACAATTAAAGGATTTTAAATTAAAAATCTGATTGCGGCAGCGTGTAAAGTGTAAAAATTAGTTCAAAATCATGTGTCACAACATCACATTTACATTAAAAACAAGCATCTCAATACCCAAGATGGCAGTAAAAATTTATAACTTAATAAAAATCTATAAGCTACTACCAAACTGTGATAGGTATCTAATGATAAAGGGTCGATATTTTTTTAAAAATTGAATAAAACAAGGGATTTTTGAAAATTTTCTATTTTTTACAAAATTGTTAATATTTCGAGAACGAAAGCAGATAATTAAAAACCGATTGCGGCATCGTGTTCTACGGAAAAAAATAGTTTGAAATGATGGGTCACAACCTTACCTCTACATTTAAAAAATAAAAGTTCATTCCAATATGGCGGATTGAAGATGGCGGCCAAAAATGTGAACCTCATCAAAAGAAAGTATAAACTAATCAATGATGTTCGGCGGTGGTTGGGAGTCGATATCTTAAGAAATGCGGAAAAAATTAGGGGGGGGGACATTTAAAACTCATCCCGTATAAAAGCCAAATCCTCTGACTCACTGATCACGATTTCTCAAAAATTGCTGAATGGATTGGAATTAAATTTGGTATGTAGCTTCCTCAGCAGGTGCTGATAAGAAAGGGTTTCAAAAAATTCAAAATCTTAGGAGGGGTTTGGGGGTCAAAGTTACTAAATCATAATTTCTCCAAAACCACTGAATGGATTGGAAAGAAATTTGGTATGTAGCTTCCTCTAGGGCCTTAGGTGCTCCCTAAGAAAGGTTTTCAAAAAATTCAAAATTTTAAAGGGGGTTTGGGGGGTCGAAGTTACTAAACAAAACCACCGAACGGATTGGAATGAAATTTAGTATCTATAGGGCCCTAGGTGCTCGCTAAGAAAGGCTTTAAAAAAATTCAAAATTTTAGGGGAGGTTTGAGGGTCAAAGTTACTAAAAATCCCCATAAGAAATACATAGTGTAAAATATTTATTGATATAATATATTTTTTGTTAATATACATTTAACTTTGATTTGGATCGGGCCAGCTAGTCTATATATATATATATAATCCAAATACCACTCATTGACTCACTCATCACGAAATCTCAAAAACCACCAAACGGATTGGAATGAAATTTGGTATGTAGCTTCCTTTAGGGCCCTAGGTGCTCGCTAAGAAAGGTTTTTAAAAAAAATAAATTTTAGGGGGGTTTGGGGGTGTCAAAGTTAATTAAAAATCCCCATATTTAACTTTGATTTGTCTCTCCGTGCAAAGCCGGATCGGGCCAGCTAGTATATCATATTCTTATCGTTTTAATTTTCTTTTGTGTACAATATATGTATTGTTATTAATATCAGCTAGAGATTTATAATGTTGTGATATAATTTATGTATTTAGTTAATACGTTCAGTAGAAAGAGATTCGACTGCACTCAAATAAAATCTAAATTCAATTCAATTGTGTAACCTAACCCATAAACATGATGTGTTGTAGAAGATAATTATCAACAATATAAGCTAATAGGCTATTGCTTATTGTTGTTAATGATCAGCTGTGCAAAAAGTTCAGTATAATACATGTTTGTTTCGTAATTTTGACAATATCTGTATTCAATTTTATATGATGAAGTTTGTGTTTTTGGTTTAGGAGGAATGTTGGGTTTGCTTGGTGGAAGTATATCGCAAACATTGTTAGGATTGACAGACAGTTCTTTTGAAGAAGTAATTGCTTGGCAAAATAAGTTTGATGAAAGCAGAACAGGGTAAGTTATATTGCATTTACTATATAGCTTGGTAAAACCTAATATTATAAAGTTGTATGCCTTGTATATTTAATTCAGAATGCCTTGTATTTTAGACAGAACACCAAAGATAAAAACTAACTTCATAATTCTTAATTTGTAACGTGCTGCCTCCTTACAAGCCATTTACAAAACAAATTTATTAATAATAATCAAAATAAAATGAAATTTGGACAAGTTTTCTCTAAGTTGATTTTATATAAAAAAAATATTCCTTTCTACGTAACAATTATTTGTGCTCTTATATCTTCAATTTATGTAATTTACTTTATTTAGTAATCATGCTTTAACTCAATAAATCATTATCCCCTTAACCACATAGCTGCTGCTGTTCATTTCGTAAAACAACTGTTGTAAGTGATTAACCCTCCAAGTGCTGACTATATTGCTCTTTAGTGCTAAGGGTTTTTTTTTAAATCCGTGCATGCTTGTTAATTAAAATCATTATAAAATACTCACTAACAGTAAAGTAAGACTTATTATACATCATTTTAATCACAATTACATGATCTTTGCAGTAAATAGCTTTAACAGGCTTACCTTATAATTTTTATACTGTTTTTTTACCAAATAAAAATAAAAAAAATGTTGTGTTCTAAAACCACTCACTCAAAATATGTAAACAAAAGTAATGTAGAAAATCCAGTATATAACCAAAAGTTGCACAATTTTATGGAGAATAGAAATATACATAACACTACTACTTTGCTGTAAAAAAAAGCTTTT
The DNA here is from genome assembly GCA_018207615.1 of Philaenus spumarius. Classification (NCBI taxonomy): domain Eukaryota; kingdom Metazoa; phylum Arthropoda; class Insecta; order Hemiptera; family Aphrophoridae; genus Philaenus; species Philaenus spumarius. The sequence goes on from JAGFPH010001843.1 coordinate 67,101, forward strand.
TGTCTATAAAAAAACACTCCGTTTTTTATAAAAAAATTACTTTTCAATTACAAAAAGAAGAAAAACTTTATATCTAAAGATATAAAAGTAATGTCTAGGCCCAATATTTATGGTTTTAATTTATTATAAAGGAATAACACACACATTATATACAAGAAAAAAAAAAGTAGAAACAAATATTTACAGTTCAAATTCTCTAAAAGTCACTATTTTAAAACGCACCTCTAATAGCAAAGTTCAGTCATAATTACAGTACTTCAAAAATGAATAACAACTCGTGGATAATCAAACAAAATCCGAGTTCCGAGCGTCTATCTACGTGTACTAGACGATTAGATAGTTGATTTGACAACTCTGCCGAAGGTTTGTTTGAGTCGATATCGCTATGAAACTCTGAATTATAATAAAGTGACTCTTTCCAAACACAACCATACATAGAAGTATCCGATTGTATTAAAAATAGCGGCGTCGTACAAATTTACAAAATGTGTTGGGCAAACGTCGCATATGCGACGTTAGCACTGTAACATGACTTTTATACATCGCATATGCGACGTTAGCACTTGGAGGGTTAAACATACCTTGGAAAATGATCCAACAGGCATGTATTTTATGAGATCTGGTTCAACCATGAATTGTTTGTGTATTTATATATAAAATATTTATTAATATCGTAAAATTTTGCAATATTTACAGGCAGATGAAGAGCGCAGAAAGAAAACACGCAGAATCTTTGCTGGAAGGTAAAACTAAGCTCATCGAGCTGCATGAAGAAGCTCAAGACATTAAACAGGAATAATGTGTCTGAATATTACTTCTATATTATGTAGTATCAGATTAATTTGTACATACATGTAATTACCATACTTAAATAAGATGTTAATATAATTTATTTTCCTTTCTATGAAATCAACTTTATTTAACTTTGATGTGAAAACCATGAGTTTTCCAAAAACTTTTAAATTCCATGTAGCACAATAAATAAATGTGTTAACATGAGATTGACATAGAAAAATGCAGTGATAGTCGGAATGTATTGTCGAAGCACTGTAGGGAAGTTTATTACAAACTGTAGGGTGTGTGGCAGAGCAACACTAATTAGGTAAACATGTATTGCCAATTCTAACTTTATAGAGAAAAGCTCTGTTATATAACTTCATCAAATGACAAGCTCTTAAGGAAGTATCAAGAAAAGGATATTTTAAATGACCAAGTTTAATAAATACCTCACGCTCTTAAATTAAATAATGTCCCAAACCAGAAGAAGGCAGCAGAAGTTTTCATGATTCCTTAATCAGAGAAACCACTAAATGAAAAAACATTTAATCATCCCAATTGTTGTGTAAATGTCACAGACTAAATATGGTTACTGTCCCTGCACCAATTAGTCAAGTGCATCTTATCACAAACAACACAAAATGCATTCTGTAAGAAGAAAATCTGCTCTAGTGTACTTACTGATGTGGTGCAAGCTTTTGATCAAACTTGAAATTGGGAGTATCTAAATATAAACAAGGCTTGCTTCAGGAATTGTAATTCAACTTTCAAAATCGTATGTCGTTAGTTTGATACTTTAGAGCTAAATGAATGAAAATCTGCCAGAGAACTTCAGGGAAGTGTGAATTGATCGAAATAAAATTATAGCAATATTTGCTATTGTTACAGCTGTAGAGACCATAAGGTACATATTGAGAAATCACAAAAGATTTCAGGCAAAGTAAGTGTGTGAACCAATAAATGGTGAATTAAATTAGATGAAACAAAATCGAATATATAAATTTCATTAATAGAAAACTAGTTCCAACTCCAGTATTGATGAATTTGAAAATGGCATCATGTGCAAACATTGTAAAGTATAAAACAGTGTACACTTCATGCATCATTCAATTCAATTAAATTTTATTACCCTGTTTGAAAAATTTTACATTTGTATTTAGACAAGTCAACATGGACAAGTCAAAAATGGAGATAATACGCAGGCTACAATACATAATATATATATATATATCAAAAGAATAATTGTACAATTTTAAAATTCTCATGTGGCCTTAAGTCAAGAAACTCCTTTTTTTAAATTGACTTCTATCATTTCTTTAAACTCTTCAGGGAGTTTGTTCATGAAAGGGACTCCAGTCTCTTGCTTGTCGAAAGCTTTTAATTGGTGCTTTTTGCCACAGAAGTCATTTTTATGACGCGTGTTGTATGTATGCACATCAGTGTTTCAAGTCACAGATCTCTTATATAGCCCAGTCAATAAAGACCAAAAATCGCCATTTGTCGCAACTAATTAGGGGAAAGCTGAATTTTTTATATGTGATAGACCCTTATGAGACATGTATTTTCTCAAAAGTCCCCTCCTTGAAGCGTACAAATGCAGAGTTTCACTAAATTGCTTACAAGTCCGTTAATACTTATTGTAGCAAATTAATTTTTTGTATATATGTTCCTTAATAAATATTAAACATATTTTGTTCTTATAAATTTTTCATTAAAGATAATATTAAGGGTGTTTTCTATTAAACAACAAACACCAAAAAAATGGTTTCTCAAAGCATAAAAATTTACTTTATTACCTATATTTTTTTAAATATTTAAAATACACAAAAATGGTTCAAATAAAACTTGTAGTATGTATCTTTAGCTTTAATATGGTGTGGATAATTACTTGTTTAAATTTATCGCTTGTATTTGAGACGACGTCAAAGATAGCGCTTGCACGCCGCTCCAGTGGTCCGATGCAGGTTTTATAACCGCTTCACATGGCTTACATAGGACTACAATGAATGTTGCAATATTATTTTAGTAAGTGTGTGTGCTTATATACTGTTTGTATATAATGTATTGTAAGTTTAGGTTTAGATTGTAAGTATATTAGGTGAGTTTTTTATTACATTTATATAAATAATTTATTGGTTATCCCATTAATTCAAATAATTTCAATAACAAATGCATTGGAAGTTTAATATTTGTATTTTAGTTACTATTTATAGTTTGGTTTTTACTTAGTAGTTTTTCAAAAACAAAACACCTTGAATTAGTGAACACACAAATTTTATTTCGAATACCAGTTTTGGTTCGGGAAGCTAACTCTACTCTATTGAATAAAATAAATAGGGCTTTCCATTATTCACCACCTATGGAACCGCCGGTTCTGGATTGGCTTAAACCGGCAGCTGTCACATTTCCATGTACAAAAGAAAAGGATTAAAAAGTATGTGGCACATGACAACATCACCGACCTCCCACCCACCCCGAATAGGAAAGTCTTGAGTAGGCTCAAGTATAAATAAGTAGGCTATTTATGTTACACTATAACGAGATTCTAAACAGTAACATTATTCGCAATATTATTTTCATCTTTATATTGATTTTTTTATTTATATTAATATTTACAACTTGCAAATCATTGTAATAACAAATTAAGTGATAATTTCTACTGCATGTTGATTACCGTATTTTCACGCTGTAGGGCAACTTCCGTATGCAAAGTCATTCATATATAGCATGTAGAACTTCGACAGCCTCGGAAGTTGAGAGACGATTCCGACATTCAAAAGTTTATTTCATGGCTAACTCAACACAACTCGTTTACAAAGCTATCAGGAGACTTAGCGTCTTTAGGCTCAGGTGTCATTTCAGACGAAAGAGTAAATTGTGACAATGCATATGAAATTAGAAAACGGGATATGGAAAAAATAAAAGGAAAGAAATTTGGAGAATTTTCTAAAAAGGAAAGATATGGTCGTGACCCAAGCAAGTCACAAATCAGTAGCTATTCAAACTAACGAAATTCGACAGTAAGTTGGAAGTTTTATCTTGGATACGAGTTAGCTTCATAGCCACCTTCTTCTTTATTTGATGAAGTCTCACTACGCAAAGGATCAAAATCGTATTTCCCAAAAGTATTTACTGAGCGTATCACCAATGAACTAACTCAAGGAGATGATGGAGGCATATTCATTGATGGAGGCTTCCTTTTACTTTGTGTTTCTTGGCCAAAAGAAGGAACTTGTGAAGACATAATCCAGAGTTATTGCTCCCATGTTATTAATAGATTAATAGATATGAAAAAAAAAACTTTATATATCCTAATGAATTCAGAACAAAGGGAGAGGAACATGCAAGAAGATTGGACAAAATCTCATCAAGTGACATAGACTTTGATAGAAACACTAAGTGCATTACAAAACAAGAGGAATTCCTTTTAAACAAGAGCAACAAAAACAAATTATTATTGAACAGCTAAATAGATTTTCGAAAGCAATTGTAGTGGGGTCAGATACAGATCTGTTAGTGTTACTTGTGACCCTTGCACCACAGGATTAACCAATAATCTTTCAAAAGGTAGTTTATGGTAAAACATCAACAGTTGCATACATCAGTTATTGATTTACACAGCAGTATCTGGCAACATCTTTTATTTGCTTATGCAGTTACTGGATGTGACACAACTTCTTCTTTCTTTGGCTTAGGGAAAACAAAATCTGTTGATATTATCAAGACAAATATCCAAGCTATAATTTAAGCAGAGACGTTTTTTAATGCAAATACGCCTCGTGATGAATTATTGGAGAAGGGAGAAAAGTTCATTCTAGATACGTATGGGCCCAGCAAATATTCAAATTTGAATGAAGGCCGTTATTTCAAGTTCACTTCTATTACCAGTAAAACAACGCTTAAATCCAACTTTGACGTAGTGAATTTACCTCCAACATCAGAAGCAGCTCACCAACATATATATTATTGAGAGTTTATCTACAAGTTCAAGTTTGGGAATGTCAACAACCTTCAGCCTACGAACTGGGGATGGAAGAACGAAAATGTAAAGGGTAACGACGGGACAAAGAAGGCTCTAAGACCTATTCCTAGCGCAAAGAATTTTGCTCCAGATAACCTCCTGTACCTATTGCAGTTGTAAAACGCTGTGTGGAAACTTCTGTAAATGCTTGAAATCAGGGTGAAATTGTTCCGCTATGTGTGAAAACTGTAATGGCTTATCGTGTTATAATTCCACTAAAACAGATGAAGAAACAGACGATTGCTTTTAGATTTGAATCACCACGCACTAGAAATTATCACTTGATTTGTTATTACAGTGATTTGCAAGTTGTAAATATTAATATAAATAAAATACCAAGATAAAGCTGAAAATAAATATTGCGAATAATTGTATTAGGCCTATATTTAAAATTGTACGTACGTTTTAGATGGGTGGGAGGTCCGTGATGCAGCCATGTAACATATATTTTTTAATCCCTTTCTTTTGCACATGGAAATGTGACAGCTGCCGGTTTAAGCCAGTCTGGAACAATGCGGGTGCATAGGTGGTGGATAATGGAAAGCCCTATTTATTTCATTCAATAAGGTAGGGTTAGCCCCAGAACCAAAACTGGTATTCCATTTAAAATTTATATGTACACTTATTCAAGGTGTTTGTTTTTTGTTTTGGAAAAACATACTAAGTAAAATACTAATCTATAAAAGGCTAAAATACCAGTATTAAACTTCCAATATATTTGTTATTGAAACTATTTTAATTAAAGAGAAAAACAATTATGTACACATATGTAATACAAACTCACCTAATATACTTACAATCTAATATAATATATATATTACAAACAGTATATAAGCACACACATTTACTAAAATAATATTGCAACATCCACTGTAGTCCTACATAAGCCATGTGAAGCGGTTATAAAACCTGTGTTTGACGACATCCCAAAAGCAAGCGATAAATTTAAACAAGTAATTATCGCTAAAAATACATACTACAAGTTTTATTTGTACCATTTTTGTGTATTTTAAATAATTTAAAAAATATAGGTAATTAAGTACATTTTTATGCTTTGAGAAACCATTTTTTTTGTGTTTGTTGTTTAATAGCTCCCTTAACATTATCTTTAACGAAAAATTTATAAAAACAAAACATGTTTAATATTTATTAAGGAACATATATGCATAAAATTAATTCTCTACAAGTATTAACGGACTTGTAAGCAATCTAGTGAAACTCTGCATTTGTACGCTTCAAGGGGGGCTGGAGGGAGAAGCGGGGACTTTTGAGAAAATACATGTCTCATAAGGGTCTATCACATACAAAAAATTCAGCTTTCCCCTAATTATTTGCGACAAAACACCTTTATTGACTGGGCTATATACCTGTAATGTAAAATTACAGGGAAAGGATAAAATACATAGCTTTTTAAATGCATCCCTGCAAGAATCACGATGGCCCAAATGAGCCATAATTCTAACTGCTTCCTTTCGTAAACTGAAGAACCTTTGAGTCATTTGAATTACCCCTAAATTCCATAACTTAGGTTAGATGAGAAGAGACTAAAGTATGCTAATTTTAGAATGTGTTCTGAACAGAACTTTGCCAGTGACCTGAGTAGAAAAACTACTGAACTCAGTGTTTTGCAATGTTCATTAATGTGCTCTGTCCAAGACTGTTTGCTGTCAAGGATCAATCCTAGAAACTTTAATGGTACAGTCTCTACTACAGAGTCACCGAGATGCCTGTGACTGATATATTGCAAAAGGTACTCAAACAGGAGTACACTAGGCCTATGGGCCTTTTAAAGATGGATAATGGGGAATACACCAGGGATCGTAGAGGGCCTTGGCGCTTCTCTTAAATACCAATTTTCCTGGTAGTTATGCTGATGCTTGTTAAATCACAGTGCCTATTGATCCTGGCTCCTCTTGGTTAAGGCGGGGATCAGGCAGCACTGCCTCCCTCACTATATTCTCGCCTAATAAGGTCAAGTGGGCTATCAACTCATTGAAGCTGTTTAAATGTCCAGGTAGGGATGGTATTTTCCCTGCCTTTCTGCAACATGGCTTTGATATACTCCTACCAAGTCTGGTAGAGGTTTTCAGGGCCAGCTATGAGTTAGGTTATATTCTTGTTTCCTGGAGGGATGTTGAGGCCAAAGGGCTATGGACTTGCCAAGATTTTTTAGACCAACTAGCCTATCTTTGTTTCTCTTAAAAACGTTTGAGAAGGTGCTGGATTAGCATTATGGGTACTCACTTGAGTGTTAACCCACTGCATAGCAGCCAACATGCATACCAAGTTGGTAAATCAACCATTAATACACCAAGTTTCATGAGCTTGTGGGTTAGGTTGAGCACACCCTTAGGTGTGGAGAAGTTGCCTTATGTGCATTTATAGACATTGCAGGGTCATTTGACAACACTTTGTTCTCGTCCATTAAAAGAGCTGCCATCTCAAAAGGGGTAGAACCCAGAGCAGCTGGATCTGCTCCATGCTTGCTCAAAGAAGAATCTTTGTAAAAAACGAAGATGACTCTTTAGTAACACGGTCTGTAAGAGGCTCTCCGCAAGGAGGTGTCATTTCTCTTCTCTTGTGGTGAAAGCTGGTGTACAATAGTTGATGAACTGTTGGTGGTAAAATGGGCTGACAAGGGCTTTGAGGCTATTGGCTATGCTGATGATCTTGTGATAGTAATAGTGGAACTGGTGTCAGGGGCAGGGCCTAAGTATCAACCCGGCCAAAACCTTACTTGTCCCCTTCACCAGAAGAAAGAAACTGATGATAGAACTCCCCTCTATCATTGGGGTCCGACTGAAGCTTTTGGGGGAGGCTAAGTATCTTGGATTAATTCTTGATCGAGGGCTTCTCTGGAATGCTCAGTTGGAATCTGTTCTAAAAAAAAGCTACCAGGGCTATTTGGGCTAGTAATCAGCTCTATGGTAAAACATGGGGCATTACTCCCAAAATGGCTGCATGGTCATACACTGCCATTATTAGGCCAATTATCACATATGCGGCCTTGGTATGGTGACAGAAGGTCAAACAGACTGGAGTCGAAAACAAGCTACAAAGGCTAGCGTGCCTAGGGATTTGTGGAGCCATGCGCTCTTGTCCCACATAAGCTATGGAGGTACTTCTCAACCTGCCTCCTCTGCACATTTATGTGCGGGGGGTTGCGTTGCGATCTGCCCTGGCGATAATGGGGGCCCATAATTATAAACCAGGAGATCTGGTAGGTCACCTGACGATATTGCAAGAGCTTCATGGGCTCAAGGTGGAACTTATGGTGTCTGATGTGATGAGAAGGACACTAAATTTCGACCACTCATTTACAGTTAAGATGCTCCTGGGCTGAGGCAGGCAAAAATGTTTATCTGTCTCTCTAAGTTAAAAGCACAGAAGCTTTTATTAATGGGTAGGAACAATCTTAGACGGATTGTGGAAATCCTCACTGGTCATTGCCCGGCTAAGTACCACCTCAAAAAAATGGGGCTGGTCTCGGAAGACTCTTGTCGATTCTGCTCCCTCGGAACTGAATCGGATCAACACCTGCTGTGCGAGTGCGAGGTTTTCGCACGGAGAAGATTTACAGCTCTTGGAAATGCTTTTGTTAGCCCGGAAGAGGTCCGTGGTGTTGATCCCAGGACCCTTATTGGTTTCATAAGAGACTTGAAAGGGATCTGGGATGATCACTAGAAAGGGAAAATATACCACAATAGATCCATGTGGGTTGCAATGGTGAGGAGGCTTGGTACTCCTCTAAAACAAATTTAAAATAAACGGTATCAGTTAACTGACACAAACTTTCTCCCAACTTACTGTAGTCAAAATAATATTGTTTTTAATCATTTTATTTACTACTTTTTAGAACAAAACAAAAAAATAATATTCTACCTAAGTCAATCGTATAAAAAAATTATTGTCCCAGGCGGGATTCGATCGGGCGACCTTTGAATTACTGGCCGTGCTTGCTACCGTGGTGCTACCCCGTGCGGCCGCTGCCGCGATGCTAGATTGACAACACAAACTTGTTTATTTTAAAACATTTCCCCATAATTATAAAACGCCGAAGTTTTGATAAAAGCGGGTGGTGTCATTTTGTTTGGCATCTTAAGCACTATAAATACTGAAAATTTGATCAAAATCGTTAGAGCCGTTTTTGAGAAATTTGCATTTTTGTCGTTTTTTGGGTTTTTAGGGGTAAATTACCCTTAAAAATAAAAAATTCTAAAAAATGAAAAAACGCCTGGAGATATTAGGTTTTAGTACCTACATACCAAATTTCATGAAAATCGGACCAATAGTGTCCTCTCTGGTCTTGTATACATACAGACAGACTGACAGACAGACACCACTCTAAAAACACTTTTTTGGGTTCAGGGAGCACCAAAACAAAAAATTCCACTAAAAATATTTTTGGGTTCAGGGAGCACCATCACAGATAATTGCACTAAAAAATTTTTTGGGGTTCTGGGAGCACCAAAACAGATAATTCAACTGAAAATTCAAATTTGAACAATTTTACGAAAACAATACTTTCTCCATATACTACGTATAGGGTGGAGAAAGTAAAAACAGTCTCTACTAGTTGCTCATCCAACGCTATATTAAGTCCTTCTTCTAAGCCCAGCTTTAAACCAAAAAGCATGCACTTGGTCCTTTAATGAATACATTCTAAATAACAGAGTAGAACTGAACATGAAATAATATTAAAAATGCGTGGGTGCTTGCCAATTTTTTGGCTTGTATTTAAATTGTATTTAAATTCTGATAAGTGAAATTTAAGAATATTTCATTTTGGTATTATCTTCAAACTTAGTTTAACCTAATCTAATAATAAAGTAAAGATTACTAACATTAAAACTCGCAGAAAAGATAGAAACTACAAAATTGTTTTTAAAAACTCTTAAATTAGCATTATTTGACATAGTAAAATTGTACACCAATAGCACTAAACAATAGACATTCTGCATACCACCTTAACTGAAAACTCTTAGAAAGGCAATAGACAAACTAATAAATCTTCTCAAAATTGTTTTATTCCAAAATAAAACATTTTCATAAAGAATTCTTTCTTCAAAGTGATGTCCTACCAATAGCTATGTCTACACTTATGCGATTTTACGTGCGCTTTTACAGCATGTGAAGCAAGCGGAGAAGCCTGCTTGTTTTCTGAGAATATAGTCTAGTTTATGAATCGTAAGCAAGCAGATCCAGAACTTTGGATATTCTTGCGTTTTACCGTGCTGCTTAAAGTTGTTATGTATGACTACACTTGGTTATTAAATTTGCAGTGATGGCACCAGACTCTTGATTTTATTGAGGATTATAGAAGTTACAGTGTGCTGTGGGACATAAGTGACAAGTTGTATATGAATAAAAACAAACGTAATGACGCATACCGGGCATTGCGTGTAAATTACATTATGTCTGTGAAAAGGGTCAAATCCAAAATTAAAAACCTTGGATCGTATGTTTACCAACAATAACACCAGCAACTGCGAAAGCGTCATGATTCATAATTACATTTACACTTCAAAATACAAATTCAATTTTGTCTTTTTCAAATCAACTTCACTGCAAGGAGCATATATTAATGCGTATATGTGGACACTGATGCAGTATGCTTCAACTGCTTGCGTTAAGACTCAAGAAGAAAGGAAAGTAGAAAATGAAATCGAATAAGAAATCGTAGAAATCGTGAAGTGTAGACATAGCTATTGGGCTCATCTTTATCTAGCACCCTATCTGAAATATTCCCAAACCATATAGTAAATAATTATCTATTTTCCGACACTAACCCCTACACAAATAAAATTTATCTTTTTAAACACAGATAAGTGGAGAACACCGTCATTCAAAGGTAGCACTACACAGTGAAATCTCTTAACCAAATTTCTCAATAATATGCACTTGAAACTCGTGTTTACCTTAGACAGAAAACAACAACAATTTGAACTACTCAAACTTAACCATTTATAAAAAAATATCAGTGAAATAGTCCTCAATATTTACAGGGAACACACAAAATAATACATCCCTCTCCCACTATCATCCGTCAGGGTAGAAACTTGCAGCCAACAAATGTTTTGTCTCAGACTTTTATTCCCTCCATGAAATGTGAAAATTGAAGGGAAATTATGAAACATATTGTCCAGGCCAACACATAACATCACTATCGTAGATCAACATATTTAAAAAGACCATACAAAAATCTACGAACCATAGAAGAAACTATGTTCCCTGTGATTATAGCAACATGTTTAATGATATTCTCAGAAATATAATGGCGAGAAATAATACCACTGTCACATACTGAACCACAGATAAACTATAGGATCCTTATTAAAATCTGAAACCAATGCCACATTTGAGACTTACAACTTACCAAATGTTTATCTAATTTTACAAGTAATGAATGTCCTGTTTCTATGTAGGGCAAAAGTTAAGCATTCTTTGTATTTTTACTTCGCCCACATCTAACCATTTCAAAATGGAACACAAACAAATTAGTTAATTACCATCAATTGTTACAATCATGAAAAAAATAAACATTTTAATTGGTAAATAATTTTATTGAAAAGGAAGTCTCAACACAAAACAACATATATTGTAATAACATAAACAATTGAAACTACATCTAGAGTATTATTTAGTTCTAGAGTACTGATTTAGATAACCTAGGTGGGCTGTTATTGATGATGGGCAAATGTTCAAAATTGAAATTAAGGGAACAGATTAATTGGGATAAATTGACGTACAGTAGGCCTAAGTAAAAAACTGTCTTGTAACTAATTTTGCAAAAATTAGTTTATGTTTCTCAGAGACTTAAGTGGCAACAAAATGGAATACAAATTTGAAGAGAACTGTTTGCGATTTTGTTGGTTTTTTGGCCGCCATTTTTAATTGGTTAAAGATATGGATGTGCATATTTCACCGTTGGTTTTCTCTTGAAATTCTACATCAAAATGATGTATCACATGACCACCTTCCCATTTAAAAAAACAAAGTTACATTCAAGATGGCGAATAAATTTGTAGAAATAGTAAAATTGTTTGTTTAATTGACTAGGTTCCTGAAAGTACGAAGTTTATGTGTGCAACAATTTTGAAATTATTAAGGCGGGGCGGACTTTTGTATGACTCTGTCTATGTAGAAGTGCAAGGTTTGCGCTGGGTCACTGAGGTCCTCAGCCAGTGTTTTATTCTCATTGCTGAGAAACTTCTCTTGCATGATGCAAAGCTAATGGGAATGGTAGCAGCAATTCTCAAAGCTTTGAATAAGTTTGGAAATGTTTCTTGTTTAATTATTCTTTTAAGATTTTAAAATTTTACTTTCTTGTTTTTCTGAAGGTATGAAAGTTGATTTTATAGAGTCAATAGAACAGTTTTTAGCAATAGATTTTTCCACTTTGAGTAGAGCGGTATTTATTTTTCAACCAAACTTATCCAACAACCTTTTTGATTGTTCAAAATCTAAATCAAACAAATCATCAACAGCATTAGATTGTTCTAGTGATTGTTCATTAAACAGATCAACTAGTGTTTTTCTGAAGTAATCGTTAGATTCCCAATAGTTTGTTTCACTTTGACTTTCTTGCTCTGTTTTTAGGCTGTGAGAATTTCTAATACTTGTATGCTGTCAAGAAAATTTGGAGGCTTAGCCCTCCAAGCCCTTCAATTTAGCCGCATATGACTGATTGTTAAGTCTTAATTAAAGCATATAAATGGCGCTTTTGTTTGTAAAAAAAAATAATTTGCGGTAACTTTTGTTCCTCTTGCTTTGACTTGTTGATTACAACTGTGTGGAAAGAATAGAATAGAATAAATTTATTACAACAAACTATTTTTACAAACAAACAAAAGAAATACATAATTGAGCCGTGTTGTAAAAGCAACCCCAACAGGTTAAAAACTCAATTAATGGGGCGCCATCTATACAAAAATAAAATAAGTAATACCTAAACTATGAAACAAATAATTAAACAAAACAACCAAATACATTTTGAAACACATTGTGTACAAATAAACAATAATAATGAAAACATAAAAACTAACATATTCTAACTGTTAAGGCTCATCAAAACCTGCAAACCCACAATCAACGCTGGTTTAATATAGACAAAGTCTCCCTAAAAAACCACTACAAACCCCAGGAAACATCCACCCTGTGAGCGACCATATTATACAGGGCAATTTGTCGAGTTCAGCGGCAATGACGCATGAGCATTGGTTCTAATGCGCTCCTGGTAAAGTGGTGGTCTAATTCTTATCCCATAAGGTGGAACATACCAGCATATCTGTCTTAGGCTCTCAGGATTCTCAATCGTGCCACACATAACTCCTCTCAAGAAACACAGCCTCAACAAATTTCTCCTAACTGTTAACGAATTGACTTCAAATGCACTTAAAAATTCTTTATATCTTATTATCCAAATTTGTTGGTTATTAAATCCAAATTTTTTATAAATAACACACGCAAAAATTTTTTCTGAACTTTTTTTAACATATTTATATACTATTTTGTTGATGGGGGGGGGGACCAAACAATACAGGCAAATTCCAGCCCTGATCTAACTAGACTATTAAATAAAAAAAATTAACTGGGTGTGCTTAAGACCACACGTTGGAAGTGATAACTTCTATGACTACGGGGATTTTTAACTCGGTAAATGTGTACAATTATAAGGATTATAAAACTGTAGGCCTATTTGTTCAAATTGTTTATTTATATCCGTTATTATATATTTAAAGAAAGGTAAAAATATTATCTTTTAGTTACCTTTTATTTCATATTGATAGATCAAATGATTTAGAAGTTGTTAATATTACAGTAAAGAAATTAATAATCAAATATGTTATACAAAGATGTACGAATGTTTGCGAAGTTAAACAGTAGGTATCCTTCTTTAAATTTGTATAAACGAATATATTGATGATCAAAGGTTAGTTTTATATACAGTTTATAACCCCAAAGCAAATCTTATAACGTGTAGAAGCCCATATAACTTATAGTTATAGAAGCCTACATTAGTTGTATAACTAATATATAAGAAAATTAACATCACAAGAAATTTTAATGGTTGAAGTTGTAAACGTAACCCCAAAATATAATCTACGCTGGGTTTTGTTTAAGAATTACAGATGATGGGCGAAATCAGCTGTTATATTATATTAACTAATTCTTATGTGTTAATTTGATTGCTATGCTAATAAATGTAAATAATGTATTAATAATATTCCCTCTCCACGATCTGACTTGTGTCTAAACAAAAGCGTGACGCGAGATCTCGCGAGAAATCTGGCGTGATGCGAGATCTCGTGGGAAATCTGGCGTGACGCGAGATCTCGCGGGAAATCTGGCGTGATGCAAGATCTCGCGAGAAATCTGGCGTGACGCGAGATTTCGAAAACATAGCCAAGTTGAAAGTGCCCAACGGGCCAATAGAAGTTATCACTTCAAAAACTTTAAGAACGACAATATTATTAAAATCCCTCCCCAACCGACAAATAAAACCCAAGGTGGAATAAGCTCTCTTTACTATATTAACAACATGACAACTAAAAGATAAATCTTGTGACATAAGAACCCCCAAATCCTTAAAGTTAGTAACTCTATTCAATAACTGCAAATCAGTGTTATAATTGTTAATTAATTAAAGGCTTTCACACTC